>CAUYLG010014355.1:0-14319 GCA_963573385.1 Cacajao melanocephalus
TGCCCCGCTAATTTTTGTACTTTTAGTAGAGACGGGGTTTCACCATGTTGACCAGGATGGTCTCGATCTCTTGACCTCGTGATCCACCCACCTCGGCCTCCCAAAGTGCTGGGATTACAGGCGTGAGCCACCGCGCCCGGCCGAAAACACTGCTTTAAGTAGATTAATAATGATTTACAAATGTTTCATGATATGAAATGTTAGTTGGAAAGCCTGCTCAAGCTGTCATAACAAAATACCATAATGTGGGTGGCTTAAAGAACAGAAATGAATTTTTTTACAGTTTTGGAGTCTGGAAGTCCATGATCAAGGTGCCAAGCAAAGTCTGTTCCTGGTGAGAATTCTCTCCTTGGCTTGTAGACAGCTGCCATCACAGTGTCCTCACATGACCTCTCCTCTGTGCAGGAGGACAGAGAGTTCTCTCATGTGTTCTCTTCCTTTTATAAAAATACCAATCTCATTGAATATGTGCCCCACCTTTATGACTTTATTTAACCCTAATTACTTGCCAAGGACCCATCTCCAAATAGCATCACATTAAAGATTAGGGCTCTAATATATAAATTTAGGGGGCACAAGTCAGTTCACAACAGAGTAATGACACATAAGAATGTCTTATGGCCTCACATTTTACACTTTTCTGTAGTCTTCTTTAATCATTTGATTGGCCATGTGATTTATTTATTTATTAGGATTAACCAAGTGTGCCATTTGTTTCTAATGTCACTCCTGTCTTAAATTTATCACTTCACTAACCTTCTTCTTGGATACTGAGTCTGGAAAGCAGACTGATATGTAAGCAGAATTGGTTCACCCATGAGGGATGATGAAAGGTACACTTAAAAAACCCTATTGCTCTCAAAATCTCTCTTTCATAGGTCTGTCATGATGTTGACCATTTTCTCCTCCTACCTGCCCTAAATTCCTATATCAGAGTTATCCCTTAGATTCAGGAAAGAAAGAAAAGAATGAAATAGAAAATGAAAGGAAACTTTCTCCTGAAAGTCATTAGTTAAGCGAATACATACTACCAGGGAAGGGAGAGATGGAACCTCATTCTTAGAATTCTTCTATTAAAAGACTACCATATGTTAATTTTTCAGAATAGCCAACTGCCACTTTAAGAAGGTAAAGAGTCTGGTCTTGAGACTATGAGAACCAAGTTTCTGACTTTCAAGAGGGTCAGGAAGTATAATAGGAGAGACACAAAAACAAACTACCTATATTACCATTTTGCCTACGGTACATTTTAGACACTTGATGGAAAACTAATTATAGCAACTCAGAGCGCTAAACCAAAATGACACCTGGGGCCAGATCAGGTATCACAAAGTCACCATCTCCAAAGGTGAAAACCTTGCAGATGTTTAATACATGTTTGCTAAATTGAACTGCTGTTAGCCTTGCCCTACCTGCATCCTTAATTTAGATGCTTTAGAACATTTACCTTTACATTTTGTTGGTGGGTTATCTGCTATAATCTAACAGTTCATCTGTTAATTAGCTTTTCCACATGCATTAAATATCTCAAAAGTCAGAACTAACACAGATAAAACATATACCAAAAATTAGGAGCAATTTTTTTTAACAGCAGAGTACAGTTATCCTAGGCACTACTGCATTCACTTTGTCTTTGAAGGGTGATGAAGAAAAACAATAAAACCTTGTTTCGCTATAACACCTCTACATTACTAAGAGCTTTTCATTACCTCTCACAGATTATTTGTTATAAACACAATTTTAAAACAGAGAGTGGTACCAAATCAGAGAATCCTTATTTTACCACCCTCTGTCTGAGAAAGGTAGGAGTGTGAAAAAAAGAAAGAACCTGTCATTCACAGCTTCAGGCAGTTGGAATACCTTTGGGACCCAAGGTGACACAGAACAAAACTAACCCACCAAAGACTTTATTATCTCTCTTGTTCCCCTACTTAAGCCAACAGACAAAGCCCTGCATACCAATTTCCAAGCTGCTTGCAGTGCCAAAGTAATTTCAACACCAAAAGCCCTCTCAGCCCTGGAGAATAAGAAACAGCACATGCACTCATGGTTGTTTGATTAAAGTTCAAGTGCTGCATCTTATAAAGCTCCTGCCCTTTAGAAAGCTTGAAGTCCTTAGGCCATGTATGCCTTTGATTACCTATCCTCCAAAAAGCCTGGGACTGCCTCTTCTGCTTCATCAAAGGCTAGAGAAAAAGCATGGAGAATTTCGGTTTTACCACATCACCTCAAACACTTTAGGAGAACTTGAGAAATGACCTTTGCATGCCCAGAATATTTTAGTAAAATGCATGTACAGCTTGGTTATTCAGATATTCACAGACATTAAAATATACAATAAGGCTATGCCTATGTAAGTGATGTGTCATTTGCAGTATAACAAAAATGGAACTTCAAAATGGTAGGATTGCCTGATACTTCAGCAACAATTTTTTAAAACTAAGTATTTTTAGAGGAGATTAGGTATATGGAAAAATTGAATGGATATTACCAATGGTTTCTAAATGCCTTCTCATTCCCTTTTCACCATATACACAATTTCCCCTATTATTGACATCTTGTGTCAGTTTGGTAATTCGTTACAATTAATGAGCTAATATTGACACACCATTTTCACTAACATCTATAATTACACTGGGATTTACTATTTGTGTTATGCATTCTATGAGTTTAAACAAATGTATCATGACATATATCCACTGTTGTAATAACATACAGAATAGTTTAACTGCCCTAAACATAACCTGTTCTCCACTTAATCCCTCCCTCCTTCCTCTCCGCCCCCAAGCAACCACTGAACTTTTGACTGTCTCAATAGTTTTCCTTTTTCCAGAATAGTAGGACTCATAAATTATGTGGCCCTTTCAAGTTGTCTTCTTTCAGTTAGCAACATGCATTTAGCGTTGCTGTATGTCTTTTCATCACATAATATTTCATTTCTTGTTACTGCTGAATATTCATTTTTATGAGTGTGCTCCAATTTATTCATTCACCAATTGAAGGACATTTTGGTTGCTTCCAAGTCTTGGCACTTGTGAAGAAAACTGCTATAAACATTTGTATGTTGGTTTTTGTGTGGACTTAAGTTTTCAGCTCATTTGGGTTAATATCAAGTTGTGAAATTCCTGGATCGTATCATAAGTGTTCGTTTTATTTAAAAATTGTCAAACTATCTTCCAAAGTGGCTGTATCATTTTGTATTCCTACCAGCAACCAATGAGAGTTCTTGTTGCTCCACATGCTCACCAGCATCTGGTGTTGTCAGTAATTTGGATTTTAGCTATTCTAATAAGTAGTGGTATATCACTCTTGTTTAAATTCACAATTCCCAGATAACATATTATGTGGAGCATCTTTTCATATACTTACTTGCCATTTGTATATTTTCTTTGGCGAGGTATATGTACAGATATTTAGCCCATTTTTAATTGGGTTATTTTATTATGGTTGAGTATTAAGAGTTCTTTATATATTTTAAATACCATTTCTCTGTCAGATATGTGTTGAGCAAAGAATCTTCTCCCAATCTGTGCCTTGTCTTTTCGTTGTATAACAGTACTTTGGTAGATAGGTTTTTTTAATTTTTATGAAGTCCAACTTACCAATTTTTTCTTCAATGGATCATGCTTTTGGTGTTATATTTTTTTAAAAGTCATCATTAAACTCAAGAACACCTACATTTTCTCATGTTATATTTCAGGAGTTTTAGTTTTGTATTTCACATTTAAATCTATGATCTACTTTAATTCTTCTGAAAGCCATTAGGTGTGTGCTTAGATTATAGTTTATTTATTTACTTACTTTTGGCTTGTGCGTGTCTCATTGTTCCAGGACCATTTGTTGAAAAGACCATATTTTCTCTGTTGATTTGCCTTTGGTTCTTGTCAAAGTTTAGTTGACTAGAATTGTGTGGGTTTATTTACAGGCTCTCTGTTGTCTCATTAATCTACTTGTCTATTCTTTTACCAATGCAACAGAATCTTGATTACTGTAGCTGTAAAGTAAACCTTAGAATTGGTTAGTAGGTGTTCTCCATATTTTTCCTCCTTCAATATTATGTTTACTACTTGGAGTATTTTGCCTCTAAATATAATTTTAGAATCAGTTTGTCAATACCCACAAAATAATGTGCTGGGATTTTTTATTGAGATTGCATTAACTCTGCAGATCAAGTTGAGAAGACTGACATATTCACAATATTGAGTTTCCTTATCCCTGTATATGACACCTCTCTCCATTTATTTATATCTTAATTTCCTTTATCAGAATTTTGTAGTTTTTCACATATAATTCTTGTGCATATTTTGTTAGATTTATTACCTAAATATTTTTGGTGTAAATGCTAATGTTATTATGTGTGTTTTTAATTTTTAAATGACAATGATTGCATATATTTATGTTGTAAAATATGAGGTTATGATATGTGTATCCATTGTGAGAACACATGGAGACAGGGAGGGGAACATCACACACCTGTGCGTGTCTGGGGGTGGGGAGATAAGGGAGGGATAGCAGGGGGTGGGGGTTAGTGGACCAATAGCATTAGGAGAAACACCTAATGTAGATGACAGGGTGATGGATGCAGCAAACCACCATGGCACATGTATACCTATTTAACAAACCTGCACGTTCTGCACATGAACCCCAGAATTTAAAGCATAATAAAAAAAATAATATAGATAGACCATTAGCCAGCCTAATAAAGAAGAAAAGAGAGAAGAATCAAATCGATGCAATAAAAAGTGATAAACTGGATATCCATATGCAAAAGAATAAAATTAGACCCCTATCTCTCACCATATACAAAAATCAAATAAACATGGATTAAAGACTTAAATCTAAGGCCTCAAACTATGAAACTACTACAAGAAAACATCGGAAAAATCTCTAGTACATTGGTCTGGGCAAAGATTTCTTGAGGAACACCCCACAAGCACAGGCAACCAAAGCAAATATGGACAAATGGAGTTTTATCAAGTTAAAAAGCTTCTGCACAGCAAAGGATAAAAATCAATAAAGTTAAATGACAACCCACAGAATGGGAGAAAACATCTGCAAGCTACTTATCTGACAAGGGATTAATTACCTCTTATCAAGATGAATAATACATATAAGAATATATAAGTACCTCAAAAACTCTATAGGAAAAAAATCTAATAATCTGATCAAAAAATGGACAACATATTTGAATGGACTTTTTTAAAAGAAGACATACAAATGGTAAATAAGAATATGTAAAAGTGCTCAATATCACTGATTATCATATAAATGCAAATGAAAGCTACAATAAGATATTATCTCACCCCAGTTAAAATGGCTCATATCCAAAAGACAGGCAATAAAAAATGGTGGCAAGAATGTGGAGAAAAGGAACCCTTGTACACTGTTGGTGGGAAAGTAAATTAGTACAATCATCTGAAGAACACTTTGGAAGTTCTTCCAAAAACTAAAAATTGAGCTGCCACATGATTCAGCCATTCTACTGCTGAGTATACACCCAAAAGAAAGTTAATCAGTATATCTGCAGTCCTATAATTTTTGCAGTATTGTTTACAATAGCTAAGATTTAGAAGCAACCTAAGTGTACATCAACAGATAAATGGATAAAGAAAATGGGGTGCATATATATAATGCAGTATTATTTAGCCTTAAAAGGAATGAGATCTAGTCATTTGCAACAACATGCATAGAACTGGAGAACATTATGTTAAGTGAAATAAACCAGGCACAGAAAGACAAACATCTCGTATTCTCACTTATTTGTGGGATCTGAAAATAAAAACAATTGAATTCATGGACATAGAGTAGAAGTATGGTTACCAGAGGCTGATAAGGGTAATGGGGGATTGAGAGGGAGTTGAGGATAGTTAATGGGTACCAAAAAATGGAAAGAATGCATGAGACCTACTATTTGATAGCACAATAGGATGACTACAGGCAATAATAACCTAATTTTGTATTTTTAA
This sequence comes from Cacajao melanocephalus, assembly GCA_963573385.1. Lineage (NCBI taxonomy): Eukaryota > Metazoa > Chordata > Mammalia > Primates > Pitheciidae > Cacajao > Cacajao melanocephalus. The sequence goes on from CAUYLG010014355.1 coordinate 5,967, forward strand.
ATAACCTCATTCTCCATGATGTGCTTATTTCACATTGCATGCCTGTATCAAAACATGTCATATAAATATAGTGTGATGGATTACACCACAATGATGTATGTCATACTTGTTGGGATGGCTATTAGAAAAAAAAAGATGAAAGTTTAAAAAGTGTTGGTGAGGATGTGGAGAAGGAACTCTCATACCCCGTTGATAGGAATGTACATTAGTGCAGCCATTATGGAAAACAGTATGGAGTTTCCCCATAAAATTAAAAATAGAATTATCATGATTCAGCAATCTCACTTCTGGGTATATATTCAAGGGAATTAATATTAGCATGTCAAAAAAATATCTGCACTTTTATATTCATTGCAGCTTTATCCATAATAGACCAGAAATCATGTTTTAATTTCAAATTCCCTAGTTCATTGCCGATACGCAGAAAAGCAATTGATTTTTGTACATTAACTTTGCATCCTGCAACCTTGATATAACCACTTACTAGTTCTGGGATATTTTGAGACTTTCAATATAAACAATTATTTCATCATCAAACAAATACAGGTTTAGTTCTTCCCTCTCAATCTTTATAACTTTATTTCCTTTTCTTATCTTGTTGCATGTGAGGACTTCCAGTACAATGTGGAATATGAGTGGTAAGAGATGACAGTCTTGGCTTGTTCCTGATCTTAGCAGAAAAGCATCGAGTTTCTGACCATTGCACATGATGTTAACTGTAGGTTTTTTGTAGATGGTCTTTATGAAGTTGAAGAAATTCCCCTCTATTCCTAGTTTGCTGGGAGTTTTTATCATTTATAGATGTTGTATTTTGTCAAATGTGATTTCTCCATCTATTGACATGATCATTTGAATTTTCTTCCTATTGGTGTGATGGATTACATGAATTGTTGGCAACAATTTTAAAACCTAATGTCCCATGATAGTGCAATGTTGATGAAGTTATTTTATATCAGAAAGTGATTAATCAGGTTTTCAAAACTACTTTATAACATGGAAAAATGCTAATTTATAATAAAAATGAAAAGAGAAGTGTACCCTGTATGTATATAAAACATATAAATACATTTTGTGTGTGTATATATAGTTACACACACATATGTATGTATTTAGTTATCATTATTCACAGTATTTATGTACTGTAAGATCACCACAAACACAGAATTAGCAAATACTCAGCATAACTCCTAGAGAAACTAAAGTATTAGATTCCTGTGATCCTTTAGTCACATTTTCATCAACCAATCAATATGGGATCTTCTTTTATGTGTGTTTCTGTTTAAAGACACCTTATTTAATATATATTGTTGATTCATTAACGTAAAATTCATGACCAACAGCTCCTTAAATCATACCTGAACAAACCTTATCTAACACACATTTTCTTCTCAAGGCACATCACAGCCTTCTTGCACTTAGGAAAACATGACAGCGTTTCAGCACTTGTGGGCTATTTTAAACAACAAAATTACCAAGAAAAAGCACAAAATTTTTAAAACATGGCACATAATACACTGCAAAATTATATTTGTTTATAATATAAGACTGAAACAAGAAGGAAGGGCATTGCTCAGGCTTAGCTTGGAATATGGGTTGGGTGACTCAGATTTTTTGCAACTCTGCATGTCTGTGAATGACCATGAAAGAGATGCAAGTATTAATTTTGGGGTTACAAATAAATTTTAGTGAATATGGGAATTTATACATATGAAAACTATCAATAACGAGAATCGTGTGTATATATGCATATATACACACAGATATAACATTTGTACATATATATTAGGATTTTAAATTGTCTTAAAATTTAAAAATAAATTTTTAAATTTTTTAAGTTAATTTTTTAAATATTAAAAATAAATATATAATACTAAAAGGAAATATATTAGGTTTATAGTAGTGTTTATTACAGATGTTTTAAGTTTTATTCTTTGTGCTTTTCTGTTGTTTTTCCATTTTTATGTGTAAAGATATTCATTGCAAAGTCAACTACAATGATAAGTTTAGTAAACCAAAGTGTTTACTGAGCACTTAACTGTGTCACTTTCAGTAGCACAAAATACTATGCAGCCTTTAAATATTATATTTAATAATAATTTTGATAATATAGGCAATGCTTATGATAAAATGTTAAAGGAAAAAATATCAAAGTGTATATACGTGTGTATAAAGGAAAAAATATCAAAGTGTATATTGTGTATATATAAATACATGCAATTACTATAAACCTAATGCATTTCCTTTACATGTGCCAACACAAACACACACACACACACACACACACACGCTGGATTCTCAACTTTTTTGAGAAACGGCTATCAGGACATAGGTCAAATATTAGCACTGTTTCTCTCTGAAGGGTTTTAGAAAAATTACTACCCTTTTCTCTAAACATTTCTATATTTTCTAAACTCCTCAAAATGAGCATCCTATAGCCCTCTTCAAAATAGAAAAAAATGTATTTACTGTGCCTAGTAAATAATCAAAATCTCAGAGATCTAGGCCATTTTTCTGCAACTTAAGATAACTCTATAAATTCCAAACTCTTTTCCAAGAACACATTCAGTTTTAGAACATTTTAGGTTTAGTAGTCCCTGCATTTCCAACCAATATTTCTATAATTAACATGGAATGCTTTAATAATAAATAAATAACAAGAAAAGGAAAAGGAAAAAAGAAAATTGTCTTGGGAATTTTTACTAATATGTTAACAGAATGCAGACATGAATTTAAAACTGAACTAATCTATGTAGCCATTTTAACATGACATAAATAAGAGGAGGATATTATTCATATCTCTATTTCCATGAAAGATAAGGTAGGGTAAAGATGAGAAAAACATGTGTGAGTATAAGTCATATTCAAAAAGTAGGAGAAACTGATGGTGAACATTTGTTTCCTTATGCTACATGCTGCAACATATTAGCATCCTGAGTTTCCTTGCAAATAAATATTGGTTTTGAAAGTATGTATACATTTTATTGAAACATACTGCATATTTGAGTCTGCTGAAAAGCCTGTTTGTAAGGCTATTAAATTATACAACACATCAAAGACAACACAGCCTCTAAACAGATGTGCAAGCTTTTGTTAAAATTCTTATTTAACTTCAGAGCATGGTAAATTTTAGAATGGATTTGGTTCAACAAGATGATTCCTTCATTAAGACTTCTTTGGTTATGGTATAGAACCTTTCTTCAGAATCCCCACATAAACTCAAAGAGAGAATGAAAATTTTAGAAGCCCAAGACTCAGAATTTCTTGGGCTTCTAAAATCTGACAGCAAGAAGCAAATAATGTGGTTTATGTACCCTGCTTTCTGAAGTTAGGAAGGCATATATCATACAAATATTTCAAAAACAATTATTAAGATGTAAAAAAGAGTAAAAAACTATTAAGTGAAATAATGTTAACACATTACTTAGGCTTGGACTGTTAGCATCTGTTATATATTCCAACAATATCCCTTCAGAGTAGTTGTCAAATGTTTTCTTGCTTTTAGTGTCGTCTCTTGTTTATAAGAAGTGTGATTATAAAGCAGTGTGACTATTTTAATCTAACATACTATATACCACTTTTCTCCTAATGAGCACCTCTTTCTTTAAATGAATCATTTTAAGATGCTACAGATTTACTTCATTGCTCTAACCCTGCTTGGAACTCCTTTTTAGAAACTACCTTCTGACACATGAAGGCCATTGGAATACTCCACAGTCTCTCTTTAGTTTTTGACTCCAGTTTAATGGCAAGACCCTGCTTCAAAACCTTTTTACTATTTCTCAGCCAAATTTTCCACTCTGCCCAGGAGATAATAATTGACCACTGTTAAGATTTAAAGGATGAAAAGATAAAATTGATCATGCATATTAGTATTTATAGATATGGGAGAATCTCGTTATACATTAAGTTTTAAAAGCCATTTATTAAATTCCATGTATATTATGATATTTACATATATATTTCCAAATTTTTATTCAACAGATATTTTTTGAACAACTTACTATGTGCCAGGCACTGTTTATTGTTTAAGCAATAAACAAAACATCCTTGTCATTATAAAGCTTATGGTCTAGAGGGGGAGGCAGACATAAATAGATAGATAGATAGATAGATAGATAATAGATAGATAGTATATTGAGGATAAGTGACAGGTAAGGGTAAGTGACAGGTAAGGATAAGTGCTAGAAGGAAAAATAAAACACTAGAGAAACAGGCAGTGTCAAGAGAAAGCGCTTTTAAAATTACCCATAGTGGGTGACATTTATGCAGATACCTCAATGAAGTAAAAGAACAAATCATGTGACGATCTATGGGTAGAACATTGCTAACAGAGGGAACAACAAGCTGAAGTCCCCAAAGCTGAATCATGCTTGAGTTAGAGAAGCAGAAAAGAGGCCAATATGACTAAAATGGCATAAGAGGAAGATGCGACAATAAACGGAGGCAGGAGTCAAATGGACCTCATAGACCATGTAAAAGAGGGTGGATTTATTGGAAGTGTGATAGGAAGTCATTAGCCATTTTTGAATAGGTAAAAGGCATGACCACATGAACATTCTAAAAGGATCACTCTGGATGTTAGGTGAAGAATAGACTGTAGACCAGCTAGACGTTGATATGCTCCATGCGGGATATCATGATGGTTTGGACAAGGATGATAGTAACGTTGAAGACAGTGAGAACTGGTTAGGTTTGATAAAATTCTTGAATGTAGAACTAACAGGATTTGTATATATGTACATCAATAGATACTAACAAAATATTAACAGTTAATATCTATGAGTTTTGGAGTTATAAGTGATCTTCAGTTTCTTTTTCATGTATTTCGATACCAGTTGATGATTTGTTTCCATTGGTACCAAATAAAAGTTGTTTTATTTGGGGATAGGGTGAGGCAGGGAACTTAATAAAAAACTCAGCTCCTGAAGCCAACTGACAAAAATACAGTGCCAAATATTTGTAGCCATTTGGTAGTTGAGGTAACTGCTGCCAGAATCACAACTGGGGGTACCCTGCTAAGATGGAGTGAACACTGGATGGTAGACAGCTCAGTGCAAGGAAAATCTAGGTCCTGAGACCATGCAGACTTCTTGGGGTATGGCAGACCACTGGGGACAAACTCAATTACAGAAAGGGATACTGATAAGAGGGCAAAACATTCTGGGAGCATGGCAACAAACAACAAGCAGAAGTTAAGGCCTGGAGCATGGGGAATATTCAGTGGCAGGCAAGATTTCCTAACAAAATAGTGTTCCTCAGCTTTAGAGGAATATGGTAATAGGCAGAGGCCTAAGCAGGCAAGTGGTGGCATAGGAAAATACAGCAAAATGGAATCAATCTTCACCAAACCCATGAGAAGCCTAATAACCCTCTGTCCTTAGCCAAGCCACTAGTTCAGTGGAAGAGCAACAGTTGCTCTATAGGAGAAGGTACAGTTTCCTTTATTGACAATCACAATCTAGCCTAATGATTCCATTATTCTTTAACCCTTAAAAACACAGAGAGGGCTGCCTCATTTGCAATGCTAGTTGAAACAGACATATTTCCAAGACGGATAAAGAATGGCATTCATTTCAGGTCTTAATGTGCACAGCATGCTCACCCACCAGCAAACTTTCCCCAGTATGACATAAAACACAAACACAATGCAACAATCTTGCATGTTCTTCACATGTACCCCAAAACCTAAAATGCAATAAAAAAAAGAAAGAAAAAACACAAACACAAGTCCATACTATCTGTTAATTAGATCCTATCCTGAAATCTTGATTCTAAATTCCTTAACAATGAGAGGCTTACCTTATTCATCTTTATATCCTCAGTATATAGAGTGTCCAGCTCATAGGTGTTCCATAATTATTTGTTGAAAGAAGGAGTAAATGAATGGATAAACCTGATATCTCTAGAAATTCTGCTTGGTGACCTTATGATATTGTGTTTATATTATATACTGTCATATAAGTTGTACATTCATCTTCATAACATCACCTGCCCAAACTTGTTGAAATTCTGGCTGGAAAAGTAACCTGTACAAATGGCAGCTAATCCAATCAAATTGTTTTCTAAGTCCTGTCTATAATTTTACACATGTTCATACTAATCATATTGAGACAATCCTGTACTCAGCAGTTTCTCAAGGCTGATCTGAATCATCAGTGTCTTTCTAGAGACGTAAGACTATTCTTTCTTTCTAGAGGCACAGTGTAGCATTTCCTACCTGAAACAAGTGACTAAAAACCAAGGCAGTATAATGGAAAAGAATGGACCATTTCTCAAATTCTAGCATTATCAGAAGATGCACTGACTGGACAGGACATCAAAAAAACCTAGGTTCTAGCCCCAACTCCATCACTAAATAGCACTCTATCCCCAGACAGGTCACTTTCTCTCTCTGTGCTATCATTTCCCAACCTGTAAAACATGTATGTAGAGCCAGAAGCCCCATGATGTCATTTTTGGCTTTAAGATTGCAAAAGGTCTATGAGAACAGGAACCTGGCAACTCATGGATGCTGGAAAAAACTTTTTGAATGAAGGGACAAAGGAGCATCTAAATACAATAAAACCTATAGACAATGTTTTTCCCCACAAATTAGAAAGGGCCTTAGTGAATGAACACAGAGAAAGAGTCTAAACATGTTCATAACAGAAATGCAAGCACTTGGACTTAAAAAGGAATTTCTATGGGGACTCAAGTTCTGTCTGTCAAAATTCAGTCACACATCAACTATACACGAAAAATAGCTTCCTGACCAAACGGTATAATGAATTAAGGAGAGGAGTCTTCCCTAAAGCATATGGGGTGAGGTTCTGCCACTTGATTAAGATGAGTATGTCTTGTATAAAATTAGGTATTTCCTTGGTGATATTTAGTTAACACTTTAAAACCTGGGGGCACCATATAGTTCAAAAGAGTAATGTTGTATTTAATCCAATTAAATGTCCCCTCAGATGCCTCTAAATTATTTCTGTGGAATTTTTCAATCCAACTTCAGTCTGAAAATACTTTTGTAGAGTCAAAAACTACTTCTTCAAATGTTCCTTTCCTCCCTCAAACAATTCATAGTCAACTACAATAACAGTAAATATCTTGATTAGTAATAATCAAAAATATTATTATAATCATTTATCAAAATTATTATAAATATTCATAGAATATTTGCAATTTCTATGAATTGTAAATATTCAATGTTTCTGAACATTTAGATACATTATTTAATGCTCATGGTGACCCTATAAATTAGCTATCACTATCACCATTTTACAGATGAGCAAATGAAGCTCAGGAAGGTTAAACAATTTGCCCAACGTATTCATAGCTCATGAGCAACAGAGCTGGGACATAAATCCCAGCCTCACTGACTGCAAAGTCCAAGCTCATATCCTTTATGTTACATTGTTCAATAGCACACTGGCATTGGACTGTTATTCTTTCCATAGTGTTCATTGAATACTAAGTTCTGGGTACTTTGCTACATGTGAAAATAAAATAGTGGGCAAGATAGAACCTCTCTCATGGTGCTTATACAGTAGCAGCGAAGACAATTAAATAAGCAGTAACAGTGTGATAACTGTTATGATGGTGAATTAAGAGATTCTGGGAGATAACAAAGCAAATCCCTTTTAAATGGAGACTCAGCAGCAAAACTCACCTCTTGGTTGGATAAATCTGCCTCAAGTTTGTATATGCATCAAATTCTGTAGAGACTAAGTTAATGAATCAAACTGATATTTTGGGCAGGTGATGTTACGGAGCTGAATGTACAACTTGTATGCAAGTATGTAATATAAACACGATGTTCTTGTCACATCACCAGGTAGAATTTTCAGTGATATCAGGTTTATTCATTCATTTATTCCTTCTTTCAACAAATAACAATCACAAACACAGGGTAGGGTTTTCTTAAGCTATAATTTTCATTAGATAATTAACATTTGCCTGTCCCTCAGGATGACTCTGGAAACTGTCCTCCTGCTAGACAGTTTCTACAGTATATGATTAATGAAATGGAGGCTTTTGTAACTATTTCCTCTCTTAGAAAAACCTAGTAACTTTATGTACATAACACCGGTGAAATATGCATATGAACCTGAATGCATTTATTCTCTGAATTATCAAATTAAATTTCATAAATGTTAGCAAAATCACGGGAAGCTTCAAAAAGACAAGGGTAACATAGTCAGATTATTTTCTTTGATAATATCTGTAAAATCTACTGTAATGATAAAACTCCCTTTCTAATTTCATTAGAAGCTTAAAATGCCCATTTTGCTTGATATATATGCAAATATATATATATATATATATATATATATATATATATATATATATATTTATATCTCGCACGAGAAAC
>CAUYLG010014357.1:0-75559 GCA_963573385.1 Cacajao melanocephalus
AAGTGCAGATTTCTTTTTGTTTTTTTTTTTTTTTTTTTGAGATGGAGTCTCACTCTGTCACCCAGGCTGGAGTGCAGTGGTGTGATCTTATTTTACTACAACCTCCACCTCCCGGGTTCGAGGGAGTTTCCTGCCTCAGCCTCCTGAGTAGCTGGGATTACAGGCATATGCCACCATGCCTGGCTAATTTTTGTATTTTTAGTAGAGACAGGGTTTCACCATGTTGGCCAGGCTGATCTCAAACTCCTGACCTCAGGTCATTCACCTGCCTCAGCCTCCCGGGATTAGCACTGGGATTACAGGTGTGAGCCACCACTCGCAGCCAACAAATGCAGATTTCTTATATGCATGTGTTACCTAGTAGGGAGGTCTGGGCTTCTGGTGAACCTAGCACCTGCAAAGTGAGTATTACACCCAATAGGTAATTTTCAACCCTCACTCCCTCCCATCCTCCCACCTGTAGTATCCAATGCCTATTGCTCTGTAAGTCATTATGAAATCTTTTGACTTCCTTTCCCACCCTTCTTCATTCCACAAATCCTCACTGGGTATCTGATTCATGGAAGATGCTGTGCTCTTCTGATGACTGCATAACACAATATATAATCAATATTTGAAAATTCATATATCTTACATAATTTTTTATATAAAAGTCTTTAAACTCCAGTATGTATTATGTTACACGTCCAGCACATCTCAGTTCTAACTTAGCACCTTTCAAGTGTTTACCAGCACCATGTAGCTGATTGGTTTTCATATTGGAACGCGTGTACAGAGCCTTTATCAGCCATGGTGTCTTGAGCCATTTGGGCCTGAATACAAGATTCGAAGTGGTCACTTTCCAGCCTGGACCTTGACCTATTAATTGTTCATATTTAAACTGTGGAATATAAGTGAGTCCTGAAAATTACTTTTTTCTTGTTTGAACATGGCTATCATAAGTGCTGAGCACTTTTTAATCAATTCTAAACAGCCATTCTAAAGAACCAATGCTGACCAGTACCCCTGGTGGGAAGGTTAGATTATTGCTGTGCTGGTGAGTAAGGCTTCTTTGCTGTGCACCTTCCCAAAGGAACTGTTGAATTAGAAACTTCTGCAGAGATGATAAACCTTTAGAAAATAAAGTGTTTTATCTTGCACAAGAATATTGACATTCTTATCAGGAATCCAACTACCCAAGTGTTTTGTTATTTTGTTTGAACAACACGCCATAAGTTTCATTTGAACTCTGGAAAACTTTGTTTTTGTTTGAGACAGAGTCTTGCTCTATCGCCAGGCTGGAGTGCAGTGGTGTGATCTTGGCTCACTGCAACCTCTGACTCCTGGGTTCAAGGGATTCTCCTGCCTCAGCCTCCTGAGTAGCTGAAACTACAGGTGCATGCCACCACACCTGGCTAATTTTGTATTTTTAGTAGAGACAGGGTTTCACCATGTTGGCCAAGATGGTCTCGATCTCCTGACCTCGTGATCCACCCGCCTCAGCCTCCCAAAGTGCTGAGATTATAGGCATGAGCCACCGCACTAGGCCTGGAAAACTTTTTTTTAAAAAATTCTGTAGTATATCTATCACTAGCATCCCTCTCCCACGCACCTCTCCCCATCCCCCTAAGCCTTCACGTTTATTTTAAGACAGAAAAGAGAATGGCTTCCAAGCCTATAGATATCCCAGTTAGAGCTGTGTGACCTGGGCAAGTTTCTTACCTTCTCTGTGCTTCATCTCCTTATCTGTCAAAGGAGGATAGTAATAGAAGCTACTTCAAATGGGATGTTTTGAGATGACGTGAGATGTCACCTGTGTAATAGATGATGCATGTGACATATTTGTTAACCGCACCTGGCAGGAACTGCTCCCTCCTCTTGCCACCTCAATTCATGAATAATAGGTGTGAAAATGAGTCTCACATTAGGCTATAATACTGATAAACCCATAGAGATGTTTCCTTTAAAGAAGGCATTTTTTTGGCCGGGTATTGTGACTCATGCCTGTAATCCCAGGACTTTGGGAGGCCGAGGCGGGTGGATCATGAGGTCAGGAGATTGAGACCAGCCTGGCCAGCATGGTGAAACCCCATCTCTACTAAAATACAGAAATTAGCTGGGTGTAGTGCTGTGTGCCTGTAATCCCAGATACTCAGGAGGTTGACACTGGAGAATTGCTTGAACCCAGGAGGCAGAGATTGCAGTGAGCTGAGATCTCGCCACTGCACTCCAGTCTGGCAACAGAGCGAGACTCCATCTTCTAAAAAAAAAAAGGGGGGGGGGCTTTTTTTTTTTTAATACATCTTCGAGAGGTTAAAAACATTCATTCTGGACTGAAAGAGAAAAGGAAGTGTTTATATTAAAACAGGAAAGGAAGCTTCGTCTATTTAAATGGGAGCAGTGCTTCCTTAGCGCTCATTTGAATAACTCTGGTGCCATCTTCCTGAGCTGCTGGCCTGTCTGTGCGGGTACCTCAGACTTCAGCTGTCTGCAGGGTGCTTGCTACGTGCAGAAGGCAAGCATGCCCCTCACCTCCAGTTGCTAGGGTGGGGGGAGCTGTCTTCTTCAGGCATGACTGTAGGGCTTCACAAGTGACAGTGATGGTGTAAAATGCACACGATGCCAGGGTTTTCATTATGATCTCTGTTAGTTATGCTAAGGTATCTACAAGGACATCAAAAGTCGGGGCTCTGGGGACACACACGTGGTCTCACCTTCTGCCTTTCTTTCAGTTCCACAAGGAGAGATTCAAAATTGACATGCCACATAGATTTAAAGTCTACAATTACAAGAGCCCAACCTTCTGTGAGCACTGTGGGACCCTGCTGTGGGGACTGGCACGGCAAGGGCTCAAGTGTGATGGTGAGTCCAGTGCGGAGTGAGCATGGCCTGACCTGGATCCCCTGCGGGATGGATAGAGCAAGGCTTTCTGGGGAACAGGAGGGAGGATGGAGGAGGAAGACTTCCACACCCAGCCCAGACAAGTCGTGATTGTAAGCATGGTCTTCTGGGGCAATAAGCCACTATGTTCCTTTCCTTGGACATGCAGTGCCGTCACCCCCACATCCCGGAAAAGTGCACAGCAGTTCAGGTTCAAGGTCAAAGCTCTTGACCCATCATCACCTTCTGTCATACCATAGTCCTGGAGGAAACAAAGACAGGGTTTCTCCTCTCGCTGGTCTTTCTACCAGTAGTTTCCTCAGTGGGTTCTGAGCTGCCCCTTCCTAATTTCAACAGGTCTAGCCATGTGGTACACCAACCCTCCTCCTCCACCTGCCAGAAAGATTCTCTCTGTAGTCTCATCAAGGAGCAAGCCCAGCACATTCATTTTGCTGACGCACAGTCCTGCACAGAAATTCTGTAACATTCACTTGAGCATCCATCCCTAAACCATTGCTGTGGACTCCAAGTGCCCAGTAAGAGGCTGGCCCAGCTCTGACCGCCATTGCCTGTTTTCTGGTCTTTCCTCAAAGGCCAGAATCACAGCAGAGTCTAACCCGCCATTCATTACTGTGGAGTTTCTCAGACCTATCATCAAAATAAACAAGGCAAGGCTTTCTTGCTATAAAACTCCAAGTTGCTAAGGCGATAATATTTAGAAGCTGAGATGCTGTTAGACTAGGATTAAGGACCAGGGAAGGAAAAAAAAAAAAAAAACCCGCAAGAACTGACAAAGCACTCTGCTTTCTGGTTGGGGTGAGACAGGGACAGGGCCCAGAGAATAGTGCCACAAAAGGAGAGCCACCTGATGCATATAAACTGTTTCTTTTCTTCTTCTTCTTCTTCTTTTCTTCTCCTTTTTTTTTTTTTTTTTTTTTTTTTTTTTTTTTTGAGACAGGGTCTGACTTTGTTGCCCAGGCTGGAATGCAGTGACTCTATTACAGCTCACTGCAACCTTGACTTCCTGAGCTCAAGCGATCCTCTTATCTCAGCCTCCCAAGTAGCTGGGGCCACAGGCATGTGCTACCATATCTGTCTGTCTTTTTTTTTTTAAGAGATAGGGTCTTGCTACATTGCCCAGGCTGATCCCAAACTCCTAGGATCAAGCAACTCCATCTCCTCAGCCTCCAAAAGTACTGGGATTACAGGAGTGAGTCACAATGCCTGGTGAGCACAGACCTTTTCTTATGATGAACTATTAAATATATAAGCCACTTATTTTTTCTTGGCAGAGTGCTACTGACTAATGTATGTCCTCTCTTTTGAGTGATGAGGTACATGATGGAAGGTGACACAGCATCTTTCGCATTCTCCCCCTTCTTCATCCCAATCATGCTCGCATGTCTGGTGGAACTCAGAGCAATCTCTCAGTGGAGGCAGGAGGGGTAGGTTTTCAAGTCATTACCTAAAGCAGACATCACAGGAAGCCAACATTAGCCTCAAGAATCCCTTCCTGGCCCCAAAGGACACTGACACATTTTTCTATACACCCTTGTTCAAAAAGACATGGAGAGGCAGGGTACTGAATTCATTAGGAGTGCAGAGGCAAAACAGAGTGTCCCGGTACCCTGACCATATCCACAGAAACAGGAATAGTGAAATTCCCACCTCTTGGTTCTCTGATGGTCTCAGGTCGGGTTATATGTCCTGGGAGCCTGAACACCCATATGCAAGAGCTGGTCCCAGCAGCACCACTGCATAGCTTAGAACTTCCAGGGATTCCTGGGCTTTGTTTCACGGCTCTCGTGCCTGCTTTCATTTCTTTCCTCAAATATTCTTTCCCTTCCGTTCTCTTCTCCGCTCTCTCCTACCACCTTCATTTCAAGTGCTCCCCTCCCTGTTTTCTTTTGTCCCCTCTCCTCTTCCCTCTCTCCTCCCCTTCCTCCTCTGCCCTGGTTTCCCATTTTTGCTTCTGACACCCCCAGTCCCTGCCCCTCCACTCTGTTCACCCCACATGCCCACATTCTCCTCTCTGGACTGTCCTCACCCTCTTCTCCAGCTCTCTTCCTTCCCCCTCTGCCTCCCTTTCATTCTGCCTCCTTACAAGCCGTCTTCTTTAGTAGTCTCTCCTTTAGCCTTTTACCCTGCCTTCTCTCTCTCCTCACAATAATTCCCATGAAAATAGTCATCCAAAGGGACTGTTTGCCCACCCAGAAATTGAGTTACGGCCTGATAGGTTAGTAACAAAGACTTATGACCTTGTCGTGGAGATGATGGTGGCCTTTCTTCACAGCCATGCAGGTGACAGACAAGCCTAGATGTGGCTACAGTTTTAAGGAGCAAAGTAAAATCCCATCCCCATATGTTCCATCCTGGCTGACAATGTCACCTCGTGTTACAGTGATGCGTAAGAAAATGGAGCTTGGGCTACCCAAGTTAAAACCTAACACCTTCTAAATAAGGCCAATGTGAGTCATGCTGACAATGTGGAATTTGGAGCACAATCATAAAAAAATTCCTTTCTATAGTGAAGATTTGAGGCCGGGCACAATAACACACCTGTAATCCCAGCACTTTGGGAGGCCAGTGTGGAAGGATGGCTTGAGCCCAGGAGTTTGAGACCAGCCTGGGCAACAAAGTGAGACCCCCCCATCGCTGCGAAAAATTAAACAATTACATTTATACCCACTTTTAACTACATGCAAATTAATTTCCTAGAAAAAGGGTGGTAACTTCTGGGTGTTGCCATGGCAACAGTAAACCGACATGGCACACAGGTGGGCATCTTCTGGAAAGCTGCTTCTGCCTTGTCCCTGTTTTAGCTAGTCTTCAATTTGGTCTGTGTCTGAACCCCATCTCCTCCAGAGTTGAGTCTCGCCTCCTACCTCACTTTTCCTTCCCGCATGTGGATCATTACTGGGGAGAGCCAGGGTCAAATGCCTCCAGCCATGGCACCTTAGGTTTCCCTCCCAATCCATAAGGCTCTGTCTTAGCTCTAGAGAGAGTCACTGCCCAGCACCAGGGGGTTCTTCTACTCTTGCTTACCATCCGCCTTCTTCTTTCCAGCATGTGGCATGAATGTACATCACAGATGCCAGACAAAGGTGGCCAACCTTTGTGGCATAAACCAGAAGCTAATGGCTGAAGCGCTGGCCATGATTGAGAGCACCCAACAGGTAGGAGCACGAGCCATGAACGCATTCCCGCCATGGCCGCTCAACAAGGATGTCCATGCCCTCCCGCTCCTCCACCTGTAGCAGCCCTACAGGAAATGCTGGGATGTATTTCTGAGCACCGGCCTCGCCCTTGGCTTTCATCTCCATGCCCATACCGCTCTCTTTGAGATGTTTATTTAATGCATTTGTATTATGCAGATCTTTATGAAATCTTAACTTCTTCATGGCGTGAGCAATGCAGAAACCAATAAATTCATTAAAATTATTGAGGATTCATTGACAGCTTTATGTGAATGTATTTGGGTTATAGAATAGCCTGAGGGAAAACACTTATCTGCCAGTATCATCCCAGAATCCTCACAGAACACTGAGTTCAGGGCAACTTTTGCCCTGCTATTTGCTGCATTGGCATTTGCTGAATTCCCACATCCAAGGATAAACTGTCTGTAAGACTTGGCATTACCCGAATCAGCTGTTTTCCCATCCATTGACCCACTGTCCTTATTTGTGATGGAATGACGTAGACAGCATGGGAGAATCCTGTCAGCCCCAGAAAACTGTAAAGGAGGCAAATATGTTCTGCTAATGCATAAAATACAATAGATAGGCTCTCCCAGAATATGGGATTCTAAAAGGATGTTGAGGAAAAGAAGAGCTTTGGTGACCCTATGCATTTAGGAATTTTAAATGGCCTTTGTCCCTGTGGTTAGCAGGCTGAGCTGTTCCATCAGTGGTAGATGGGTGGGTGGTCTGATTCTCCATTTGTCATCTAGGCTCGCTGCTTAAGAGATACTGAACAGATCTTCAGAGAAGGTCCAGTTGAAATTGGTCTCCCGTGCCCCATCAAAAATGAAGCAAGGCCACCATGTTTACCAACACCGGGAAGAAGAGGTAGCTGTCCTGGTTGGCAGTGTAATCAATGTCAGTCATTAGTCTCCATTAACCCTAACCTGATGCCCTTGGATTTAAGTTATCAGCTTACCCGGTCTGATAGGTGATCCCCCTCCAGCTACCAACTAAGAGGCTCCCACTTCTTAGAAAAGAAACCAAAATAAGCCTTATTAGGCTACCTTTGTAAGGGGCAGAAAGTGGGGGTTAGAAAATTGGGATAGGTCTGGAGGAAACAACTGCAAATGTTTTCTTAGAATTTGAGCATGTTACATTCTGTCAAGGTCAAATGGTTTTACAGAAATAAGTCTATCTTAAAACGTGATGGTGGGAAGGCCACAGAAGACATTCTTACTCTGCACTGTTGAGACTTAAATTTAAGGGTAGGAAAGAGGAGGACCCAAGGCCACTTTCATGACATTATGGCAGTTTTTCCAGCCTACTCTTTGAAAGTAGTTCATGAGTGGATATGACCCTGTGTTGCTGAGACCTGAGTAGTTTCAGCATACATTATAAAACACTTTTGTCCTTGGACTTACGGAAGAGTGTGAAAGATAAACCTAGGGATCTAAAAATAAAGGGAATATTGTAGGCAGGGAGAAATTCCAAAAAAGTTTTCTTATGTTTTCTCTAACTTAAAATCAACTTAAAAATGTAAAATAAAGATTTGGGTTACGTTTAGGAGGGGTTGCCAGGCAGTAAAGGAGACCGTCTCAGCAACCATCAACATAGGCAGTATCTTTTTTTTTTTGAAGACAGAGTCTCACTCTATGGCCCTGGCTGGAGTGCAGTGGCACAATCTCAGCTCACTGCAACCTCCGCCTCCTAGGTTCAAGAGATTCCCCTGCCTTAGCCCTGGAGTAGCTGGGACCACAGGCGTGCACAACCACACCCAGCTAAGTTTTTGTATGTTAGTAGAGATGGGGTTTCACCATGTCACCCAGACTGGTATTCAACACCTGAGCTCAGGCAATCTGCCCGCCTTGGCCTCCCAAAGTTACTGGATTACAGCATGAGCCACCATGCCCGGCCAGCATAAACAGCATCTTTACTTGAATTCTGTGATGAATGATGCAGTTCAGATCTTTAAATACCTGCTAGATTTCATTTCCTTGCCCTCACGTTGTAATTTGTAGAAATTGATGCCACTGTGCTTGTGAGCCATGCAAACAATTGAAAATCATTTTATTCCTGAAATTTGGTCAAAATCCCTAGTTGTCCTTGATTTGACATTATTAACAGTACTTGTGCATTTTGCATATACAGTCTTTTGCTGATTGGAATGTGTTTCTTAAGTTGAACTATTTCCCAATCTATTGGAGAAAGAGACACAGTCCACATGCCAAATTCCAAATGCCAGGCTCACAGACAGGGGGTGCTGCCCTCACAAATGGATGGAGAGGTATTAAAGCTGTCTGAACTGCAGGAGACCCTCTTAAACACCTCCAATTACTATGATGGAGCCTCAGCATGGGAAGCAGAAGAGAAAGCATGTGCTCTAAGTAACTAGAATGACCTCCATTACTCCATGTTCACTTTTAACCTCCAGCTTGCCATTTTCAGAGCCCCAGGGAATCTCCTGGGAGTCTCCGTTGGATGAGGTGGATAAAATGTGCCATCTTCCAGAACCTGAACTGAATATAGAAAAACCATCTCTGCAGATGAAACTGAAAATCGAGGATTTCATCTTGCACAAGATGTTGGGGAAAGGAAGTTTTGGCAAGGTAAGCTACGGCACTGGAGACCAACTCCAGGGACTGATGAACCAAGTTCCTGGTTAATGAAACTAAACTCGTGGGGCCACCAGGACTGTGTGTTAGTGTCAGAGAGAGCTTTCCTGAGAGATCTCTAAATAAATAGGGACCCCTGAGGACTCCAGGCCCATTGTAGTCTCCAAAGCTACTTTGCTTGTAAAGTATACACCCCACATGCCTGTGAGTTTGATGTCTTTGGGCACCAAAGAAATAGAAAGGTGCCTCAGCCACTTCCTGTTTCACACGGTGTTTGTGATTGTTTCATTTTGTTTTTTCTTTTGCTTCATTCTCAACCTGCAGTGTTGTTTTGCTTTGTATGTGATTTTTTGTTTTTCTCTCTCTCTCTATTAATAAATGTCTTCAGACTTGTATAAGTTTGCTTAGGCTGTGATAGGGTTTGGCTCTGTTTCCTCACCCAAATCTCACCTTGCATTGTAATAGTCCCCAGTCATCATGAGAGGGACCCAGTGGAAGGTGATCGAGTCATGGGGACAGGTTTTCCCATGCTGTTCTCGTGATAGTGAATAAGTCTCATGAGAGCTGATGGTTTTATCAGTGGGCGTTCCCCTGCACATGCTCTCTCTTGCCTGCCACCATGTAAGACATCCCTTTGCCCCTCCTGGGTCTTCTGCCATGATTGTGAGGCCTCCCCAGCCATGTGGAACTGTGAGTCCATTAAACCTGTTTCTCTTATAAATTATCCACTCTCCAGTAAGTCTTTATTAGCAGCATGAGAACAGACTAATACAGGCTGCTATAACAAAATATCACATACTGGCTGGCTTAAACAACAGAAATTCATGTTCTCACAGGTCTGGAGGATGGAAGTTCACCATCAAGGTGTCGCCTAGGTTGTTTCTTCCCAGGCCCCTCTCCTAGCTTTGTAATGGCCACCCTCTTTCCGTGCCTTCATATCATCTTCCTGCTGTGCATGTCTGCATCTAAATGTCCTCCTTTTTTTGAGATAGGTCTCACTATGTTGCCCAGGCTGGTCTTGACCTTTCAAACTCAAATGATCCCCCCTTCTCAACTTCCCTAGTAGCTGGGATTACAGTTGTGCCACCACACCTGGCTTAAATTTTCTCTTCTTATGAAAACACCAGTCCTATTGGATTAGGACCTGCCTTAATAACCTCATTAAACCTTAATTACCCCTTTGAAGGTCCTGTCTCCAAATATGGTCACATTCTGAGGTACTGGGGCTTGGGACTTCAGCATAGACACAATTAAGCCCATAACAAAATTGTAGCTTGAGAGTCCTGGAAAAAAATTGTGGAGAAAGCCCCTCCTCTAAATTCTTCCTGCCATGCATGCAGGTAGGGGGTTGTCTCTGTCACAGATGACAAGGAGAGGAAGGAAAGAGGAAAAGGAGGACAAGAAGGAAAAAAGGGAAGTGAGGATAAGGAATAAGAGAGAATTTAAGAAATTACAACCAACTATCAGTGACTGCAGGAAATTTTCAAGCTAGTGATTGAAGGAGGGATGATATGGAATATAGGCATTTAGGTAATTTTTGATATTAAGGATATCTCATGTATTAACGGGGCTCCTATTCATTTTAAATTCTTGGGCGGGACCCCTAGGAACATTTTAATCAGAGACGACTATTCCGTGAATCTGTGCAGCCAAAGGCAGCATTATGTACCACACCTGCTCACCAGACATTGGCAGGAAATCTTACCCAGTTTATTTAGTATTAAACAAACTAAAATGCAACTGAGCAGTCGCCACAGCTGAATAATATTGTGCTCCAGTTGGGGTTTGGATTTAAACACTGGTGACTTGCCTTTCAGCAACATCGACTCTCTCTTGCACATGGTAGCTGATATTCATGAATTCTTTTTGTTCATTTCCACAATAATATGAACCACAGCAGGCTCATTTGGTGCTAATCTGAGCATAATAGACAATTTTACAGCCAGTCTTCATTATAATTTAGCATCAATTAATGTACGATTATAACCTGTTACCAAAAATTGAAAGCACATTATATAGATGGAAATTGTCTTTTCAGCTTCTTAGTTTATGGCTGGTTTTAGGATGTTTTACTGAAAGAAGCAATTACTAAAAGAGTACTTTTAATTGTTCATGAAATATTTATCTTTCTTTGTTCCCATGTGGATTTCTACGTTTGAAGAAGGTTAATAAGACATTTAGTTAAACCTTCAAGCCTTGGTCAGTATCCCAAGGCACAGCTGGGAGCTCCAGGTTTCCCCACTCCGTGTCCAAAGCCGTCCACTTCTTTTCATCAGGACCCTGGATCCCTACGCACGGACAGGAGAGGAGGGGGAGGCATCAAAGCAAGATGGAATGGCCATGTTTCTCTTTCTCACTACACTGAAAAGACTCCAAAACTTGTCTTTTCTCTCTCTTCTGGCTTTATATGGAAAGTATGTTTCCTCACCAAGGCCTCTATACCCTTGTTCTCAATCTACTTTGAAGCCCAGGAAAACAAATTGTGTGTTTTCCCTTTTTCTTTTTCTTTTTTTTTTTTTTTTTTTTTTTTAGATGGAATCTTGTTCTGTTGTTCAGGCTGGAGTGCTGTGGCGCTATCTCAGCTCACTGCAACCTCTGCCTCCCGGGTTCAAGCGATTCTCCTGCCTCAGCCTCCCAAGTAGCTGGGATTACAGGCACCTGCCACCATGCCTGACTAATTTTTTTGTGTTTCTAGTAGAGATGGGGTTTCACCCTGTTGGCCAGGCTGGTCTCGAACTCCTGACCTCGTGTTCCACCCGCCTTGGCCTCCCAAAGCGCTAGGATTATAGGCATGAGCCACCATGCCCGGCCCAAATTGTGTGTTTTCTGGGGATGTGAGCAGCGTTCATTTGCCTCAATTCTCATCTAAGTTTCATCCCTTCTATCAAGTCAGCTACCACCAATCCACAAATCTGCACCATTGCGTTTTAAACTTCGACACTCACATGTCCGGGACTGGTTTAGCATCATTAACTTCAGCCTTTCCCAAAAGTCAATAAAAGAAACAAACGACAAATGACTGAATTTTAACAACTGTGATTCAGAGATCATTTTAGAGCTACTTTCCCAGATCTGATCTCATCTGACTTTCACAATAGTCCCGTCAGTTAGAGAATGCAGTAATTGGAAACTGAAGCCCAGGGGCCTCATCGGTCTGCCTACATTCCCACAGCTAGTAAACGTCTGTGAAGTAAAACTGGAGCTAGAATTTTCTGTATCCAAATGCCATGCCCTTACAATTGCCAACAGTGTGTTGCTGTATCATTTGCAAAAACTAAAATTGTTGAATCCCTCCATCATATGCCATCTGGTGTCCTTTGATATGCGAGCCACGAAATCAAGTGGGAAAAGTAAACTTTGGAGTTAAATCTTCTCATAGTAGCTCCAAGAATCTGAATCTGAGCAAGTTATTCTTTGAACTCAGTATGATGTTGTTGTTGTTAACTTCTGTCCTGCAGAGCATGACAAGCTAAGAATTCAATTAGATAATAAAATTAGGTCTCAAGTGTAAAGTAGGTAGCAGAATGCATGACGCATAGTAGGTCCTAAAATGTGTCATTCACATTTTGGTGTTCTTTGATATCAGAGCCACGAAATCAAGTGGGAAAAGTAAACTTTGGAGTTAAATCCTTCCCTGGTAGCTCCAAGAATCTGAGCAAGTCATTCTTTGAACCCAGGGTCATTCACATTTTAGAACCTACTATGTGCCATACATTTTGCTAGAATAATTCATTGCTATGCTGTCAGAGAAAATGGTGGGTTTTTTTGTTTTTTGGTTTTTTGTTGTTGTTGTTTTTTCCTTTTGAGACAGAGTCTTACTCTGTCGCACAGGCTGGAGTGCAATGGTGCGATCTCAGCTCACCACAACCTCCACCTCCCAGGTTCAAGCAATTCCCCGCCTCAGCCTCCCAAGTAGCTGGGACTACAGGCACCCACCACCATGACCAGCTAGTTTATGTATTTTTTTTTTTTCAGTCGAGACAGGGTTTTACCATGTTGACCAGGCTCATCTTGAACTCCTGACCTCAGGGGATCCACCTGCCTTGGGCTCCTAAAATCCTGGGAGTACAGGCATGAGCCACCACACCAGGCCGGTGTTTATTTTTTAAGTACACAAGGAGAACTATATCCCTCCATTCTTCTTTTGGCCTGGAAAAACTGAGTAAGACATAAAGCTAGGTTTTATGTGCACTTGCAGTGACGTTTCAAGAACAATATCTCCTCTCTGCTACTCAACTCTTCTTTCTTCACTGTGCACTTTGTCTCTGGATTTTTATTATACTCTCACTCAGGTCCCTGAGCAGGCAAGGCACACTTAAAAACCCATTCAATTGCTTAATAATTTTGTGAAACCCTTGGAAAGAGTATAAAGATAGCATGAAACAGTGCTGTAATACCTGAAGCCAGTGAAGTGCTCCATTTTGTCTCAGGAATAGCCTAACCAGGATGGATGGGGGTTGGAGAATAAACTCCTTTTCTCATCCAACACAGGTCTCTCTCAAGACTTTGTCTCTTTTTTAAGAAGTGAGAATCCAAATTCTAAAATAAAATTACTTCTTCCCTTTCGTTCTAGGTCTTCCTGGCAGAATTCAAGAAAACCAATCAATTTTTTGCAATAAAGGCCTTAAAGAAAGATGTGGTCTTGATGGACGATGATGTTGAGTGCACGATGGTAGAGAAGAGAGTTCTTTCCTTGGCCTGGGAGCATCCGTTTCTGACACACATGTTTTGTACATTCCAGACTAAGGTATGGCTTCCGCTCCGACAGCCCCACCTCCCCTCTAACCTTTCTCAGTGTGGTTCCTCCAATGGCACCCTCATTAGGAGACACAGGTCATTTTCTCCATATTTATCTTACATTTTGTCGTACCTGCCATCCATCCAAACAAGTTTCGTCCCTTCTACACACCATGGAAGTATTACTTAGAATGTTTTAATGTCGTCGACTGGGAAAGATCTTTACTTCTAGATTTGTTTGTGTGTTTTCCTGGTTTTTAGAAGTTGGTTTCATTTAGCATAACAACCAGGCTTCTCAGCAGACTGTGACTTGGGGGAGAGTGTGACAACTGTTTGTTCGTCTACCCTGAATGTATTTGAAGAGATAAAAATTGGAAAATAGATAAAAAATGCATGTACACTACTATTTTTCTCTTCAAGACTGGGAGAAAAAGCAGCCTTAGAGAGGGTTCCATCAGTGAGCGAGCCTCTGAGCTGGGAGGTGGCAGATGGATGTGTCTGCATTCCCACTCAGCATTGGGACCCTTTCCTTGCGCTGAATTTGCCAGAAGGCTCTGTCATTCTGGGAGGACTTGCATCCTGGTCTCCTTTTTCCTTAACTATATCTATATATCTATATCTATATCTATAGATATATATCGATATATATATATCGATATATATCTATAGATATAGATATAGATATATAGATATATAGATATCTATAGAGATATAGAGATATATCTATATAGATATATAGGTATAGAGATATATATAGATATGTATATCTCCTTTTCTTATCTGACTCAAAAGTTCAGGACCATTGCAGAAAATGTTTATAAACTCAAAGAAAATCATGTATAATCCCACCGCTTAAATATACTCACCATTAATACTTTGATGTTTCTCCTATAGATTGTCTCCACAGTGGACTTTTAAAAAGAAAGATAGCAACCCACTGTAAAACCTCCTTTTCTGTAATCTGCATTTGTTACATTTTGTTATATATATTCTCACATCTTTGGATATTCCGCAATGTAATTTTGCTAGAACATCTCTAATTTTTTGTTCTGATTTAAATAACACTAAAATGAATATCCTGGAGGATGAGTTTTTATGCACACACATTGTGATTCTTCTCTCCTTGTCTGTCTCTTCTCCGCCACCTCATCCTGGCTGGCTACCACCTGCACTAATTAGCCCCAGGTGGGACCATGTGACTAAGAAAGGTCCAAAGAACACAAGGGGTGGAGGCTTTTCCATTTGTTTTGTTTTGTTGTTTTGTTTTGTTTTGTTTTGTTTGTTGGTTTTTTTGAGATGGAGTCTCGCTCTGTCACCCAGGCTGGAATGCAGTGGAGCAATCTCAGCTCACTGCAACCTCTGCCTCCGGGATTCAAGCAATTATTCTGCCTTAGCCTCCCAAGTAGCTGAGATTACAGGTGTGCACCACCACACTCAGCTAATTTTCGTATTTTTAGTAGAGACGGGGTTTCACCGTGTTGGGAAGGCTGGTCTCAAACTCCTGACCTCAGGTGATCCACCCACGTTGGCCTCCCAAAGTGCTGAAATTACAGGAATGAGCCACTGCGTCTGGCCCTTTTCCCATTTTCTATCTCAAGTCATGATGACTGGAGAGTGAATGAGAGAAAACTTTTAAGGTGATTTGAGCCACAGAATTAATGAGGGAACCAGGGAATGAATGAAGAAAGTGGATGGCAACTGGGGCATCCATCACCACCTCTGCAGTTCCCAGTAGATTCTCAGCAAATGTCCAATGACCAAATCAATAAATAAATTCACTTACCTAAGATAAAGAGAAATCAGATCATGGCAAATCGCTTACTGAGCATATGCTATGCTCAAAGCTCCGTGGAGGACACAGAAATATGTAATACAGCTCCCAGCCTTGAGAACTTCACACTCAGATAACAGTATGGGGAATATTCGATCAGAAGGCAGACACAAAGTACCAGAGCTGAGAGAAACGAGAAACGGGAGTTTGAATGGCAGAAGGGACCTTGGGCATGAATGGTGTGGCTGCAGGAAAGGAAGTAGAAAGGAGTGAGGTGTCCTAATCAGCTGTTTAGGAGAATGCAGGCCCACTTCCTGCCACAGGGAGCAGGCTGGAACTTCCCGTGAGGAAGGCTAGAGAGATTTTGTGCTAGAAACTCCCTCCTGGAGATGCTAGACACCCATTGGCCTGGGAGGGTGAAGTTATGTCACCTGCAGACAAAGCAACAAATTCTGCCACCCTCTCCATGCTGTTGTCGACATTTTCTCCACATCTTGGGGCTCCCTGTAATCTTTTCCTCTTGTGATATTTTGGGGCTTGTAGCAAGCTGCTAAACACACTTTATTATTTTTTTGCTATAAATAAAGATTTTTATTCTGAAGCTTTCATGATAGTGAAAAATTGGAAACAACACAAATGCCCAATGATAGATTTATTGAACAAATTATTATATGGTCAGAGAAAATAATGCCATATAACCATTTTAAATGATGGTATAAATGGCTAAATACTAATATGAAATGATGTTTATGAAATCATAAGTGGGAATATATAATATTTCCTTTTAAGTAAGAACATATGCATGTATAGGCATGAAAAACAAAAAACTAACAGTTGCTAATAGGATTGTAAATGATTTTATTTTTGTTATATTTTTCTGTGTATGTTACTATAAGCACACTTTAGACTGGGCTTCTGGGCACTTAGGCAGTTGTGTTTTTCTTGGTGCCTTCTCTTGGCTTTTTTCCTTTTCTTAGATTTGCATGTATGACAGTTTTCATGTCTTATGGGGAACGCTGTTGGGAATCCCACTTTGTAGAAGATAGGTATGCTCCCTTCTCTTGCCTGTCCATCATAGCTTCAGGCAGAATTTCTTTCCCTCTTATGAGAGATCCTCTTAGCCCATTATGCCTGAGGTTGCAATTTTTTGAATTTTGAAATCAGACCTTGGCAATGACCTTGAATAGCAGGCTATAAACAACTCCCATATGCTTACCGTTCCAATAATGGAACACTAGGCATACATGAGTTCTGTGCAGCTGGGATGCTTTACCAAGACCTGAGCAACAAGTGCATCCACAACATTGGTGCCGGGAGAGAAAAAAAAACTTTGACAGAGAATGTGCACGTGAAATGTAAATCTGGCTCAGGACTCAAATTTCAAGGATCTGAGTCCTTTTAGAAAGAGAGGAAGGAAAGAAAGGAAGAAGCTTGCATCACCCTTCCCAACACCCGGAGTTGTTGTTTTTGATATGTCTTAATTTTTATTCAAACCTCACATGTCAAAGTAACTGCAAAAGGCAACAATTGATATGTGATATGGATGATGCTTTGTTCTGGGAACACGTTGGGGATGACATCTCTTGAGGGGACAGTTTCCTGTGTATACTAGTGAAGGCATCAGATAAGATAAATTATGTACTGCTCCAGGACATTGCTATTTTTTAAAGGAAGTTATTCATCTGCTTTCTGCCTCCAAATAGTGCACCTGTTGAATACCAGATTATTCAGGAGATTCTGAGGACAGCTATTCACTTGTTATAAATCAGGGGCATTTGGGTTAAATTTTTAAAGGTTTTTAAAGTTCATAGATGAGGGATATATCACCTATGGAAGGGTGAAAATATGGTATGGCCATTTAGGAAGCTACAAAATGTGAAAATTCCTGTGGATTTGGATGCTGAGGTTCAAGCCCAGCTGTGCCATGTGTTTGCAGGGCTCTGAGGCACCCACTTCACCCTTGCCCAGGACAGAGTTACAGTTACAGGCAGAGGGGCTGGGAGATGTAAAACCAGGGGCCCTAATGGGATGGCACTGTCTGGGGACACAGATGTACAGAAGAATTCATGGAATCTGAATCTGAATCTGAATGAGGCTCAAATCAAAAGAATCTTCAAAATTAATTTTCTGTGTGCTAGATCAAGAGGACTTTGCACATCATTCAGGCTCTGACATAAATTACTGGCTCAGGGTCTCACGTAGATCAGCATTCTGAGATGCTGCTCTCTTGGCAAGAGGAAAGAAGGGCTTGCTATTCTTTCTTTTACTTTTTTTCTAACATTTCTTTGTTATTAATATTTACATTTTCTGTCTTACATGAACGTCTACAGGGCTTGAAATTGCACGATCCCTTCTCAGTGCCCCCTTCAGTGCAGACGCCAGCCAACTTCTGCACTACTAGATTTCCAACTTAGATTTTTACTATTTTCCATTACTTACATTTTAAAAAGTAAAAATTAAAAAGGAAAATCCACAATAAAATTTGTCTGCAAGAATAGTTGTCATAAATCTCACAACTATATTCACTTACAAGTAGATATAAAACAATTAGAAAAAAAATAATTAACCAACCGGGCACGGTGGCTCATGCCTGTAATGCCAGCATTTTGGGAGGTTGAAGCAGGCGGATCACGAGGTCAGTAGTTCAAGACCAGCCTGACCAACATGGTGAAACCCCACCTCTACTAAAAATACAAAAATTTGCCGGGCGTGGTGGAGGGTGCCTGTAATCCTAGCTACTTGGGAGGCTGAGGCAGGGGAATCGCTTGAATCCGGGAGGCGAAGTTTGGAGTGAGCCGAGACCGAGCCATTGCACTCCAGCCTGGGCAACAGAACAAGACTCCATCTAAAAAAAAAAAATAACTATAAAACTTTGAAACACAGGGAAAAATAAACACTGAAAAAACAATTTCCCTCTTTTTAATTATGCTATAGTAAAAGAAAGATGAATAAATCAAGTATCTAAAGTTTCTGTGCTCTATCTCTGATAAACTGTGGAACAATAAGAAGTTTTACTTCGAAAATTTGTTTGGAAAGGAAAGATGCATCTAACACTGTAAGGATGCTATTTGTTTTTAATTTCAAAGAAATAGTTTTCCCTTAGAAATTAAAAGTGAACTAAGATCTATCTTCCTTTGTGTCTCCTTTGAATTCTGAAAGGCCGATCTGTATTCAAGTCTACAGCTGACATTTAAGAAGTGTTACTATCTCACACCTAAGTAGCTGTAGATTCTACGGGGACATCTCTGTCTCCGGGTCCTTCCTCAGATTGGATTTGAGGGCAGGCAGCTGTGGTTTTGCAGGTCTCTGAAGAGCAGTCTCCCAGGGTGATGCCAGGAGGCAGAATGCTAGTGTTCCTGGATTCACATCACTGCCCTCGACTCCCACACTCCCAGTCTGCACCAGATGAACATTCTTGGTCAGTATTACTCTGAAATTTTTGTTTTATGAAAAAGGAAACGGAGTTTCACTTTCTATTCATAGAACACACAAAGCTCTACTTCCGGTTATGGCTTCAGGGCATGAGTTTGTGAGTTACTTTGAACAGGGCACCTAACATTTCTTTGTGACACTGGTTCCCCCTTTTTTGCTTCCCAAAGGATAATGTAAAATAATAATAATAATAGCACTTGCAGAGAAGTTTGGATCTTTTTGGAGAAAGTACCATACTAACTACAAGATATTATTATTATTTAAAATTAAAAAGAAAAACTTTAACTTGATACTTTTTAAAAAGTATGTCATCCTGGTATTTCCATAGTTTTAAGGCAAAATGCATCTAAGAAAGTTTTTAATTTCAAGCATTGTTTTCAGAAATTGGCTTCATCTGAAGCTCTCAAAAATGCTTCAATCCATGAACCTTCAGTTGAGTTAGGAGCCCTGGAAATTACCACAACTGTAGTAAGGAAAAGAAAACCCACGAAACCACATCCTCCAAAAGACGTGTCCCTGCTCTAAGACAGGAATTAACTTTTTATAGCTGCCACCATCTGCAGTTACAGATAAGCCTGTTTTCTTTAAAGTCCTCTGGCAGTGTTCTGGTCCTGAGAATGCTTACAAGTTGTTATTTCAGAAGCTGGGGGTCACTTAGACATTCTATAGATCCCCCTGTTGTGCAACCAAACCGATATAGCAAATGTTAGATTTATGGCAAATTTACAAAAATGAGTCGATTTACAGTTGTCAACCTGAAATAATCAAACAGGCCAGAATCTCACTTAAAGAGCATTTATTCACACTCAAAGTTTGAGGATGGCCCACCTGGAAACACCCCAAAAGAATGGAGTCAGAGTTGCAAAGGAGGGAAGTTTATTGGTTTATTTCCATAGGCAGACACAGAGGCATTTTTAGCAGGATTACATTTTCCATACAAGATTGGTGCATAGTTTCGGGAACTTGGTTATAGGCAGTGTTTATTTTAGGGAAAAGGACATGTAACATCTTTCACAGAGGGTGCAATAGTCATGAGTTTTCTGTCATCTGGTCTAAGGAAAATAGGGCAAAAAAAGGGGAAGGTAATCTTTAACAAGGTTCATTAATTAAGAAGGCAGGAGGCGGCCAGGCACTGTGGTTCATGCCTGTAATCCCAGCACTTTGGAAGGCTGAGGCGGGTGCATCACCTGAGGTCAGGAGTTCAAGACCAGCCTGGCCAACATGGTGAAACCCCATCCCTACTAAAAATACAAAAATTAGGCTGAGCACGGTGGCCCACACCTGTAATCCCAGCACTTTGGGAGGCCGAGGCGGGCAGATCACGAGGTCAACAGTTTGAGACCAGCCTGACCAACATGGTGAAACCTCATCTCTACTAAAAGCATAAAAAAATGAGCTGGGCGTGGTGGTGTGTGCCCCTAATCCCAGCTACTCGGGAGGCTGAGGCAGGAGAATCGCTTGAACCTGACAGACAGAGGTTGTAGTGAGCTGAGATTGCACCACTGCATTCCAGCCTAGGCAACAAAACGAGTCTCCATCTCAAAAAAAAAAAAAATTAGCTGGGCATGGTGGTGGGTGCCTATAATCCCAGCTACTCAGGAGGCTGAGGCAGGAGAATCACTTGAATCCAAGGGCGGGAGGTTGCAGTGAGCCAAGATTGCGCCATGGCACACTCCAGCCTAGGCAAAAGAGTGAAACTCCAACTCAAAAAAGAAAAAAAAAGTCAGGAAGTATTTGTCCCTGATATTGTTTAATTCTCTCTAGTCATTGTACAGAACAAGAAAAGAAAGAAAGCAAGTTAATATCTAATCTGAGAAACAGAAGTTGTCACCATATGTGACAGATCCCAGTCACATCTCTCTCAAGGCGTAAAACGCATTTTAGGAATTCCAACAGCTTTTAAATGTTATTTATTTTCACACAGTAATTTATGGGAAATTAATGTTGCACTCACAACATTTGCTTAAGGTTTTCTCATCCAAATACACAGGCAATAACGGGCAATGAGTGAACACATATTCAGGAATTCTCGGACTAAAAGAACAAGACACTCAGTGCATCTGAAATGGCGCGCCTTTCCTACACGCCCGCTTTTTACACTCACAGATATGTTCTCATCTTATGTGACTCTGTAACATTTCTTCCAGGCTCATGGTCCATATTGTCTCTCCATTCCTTTGTCAGCTGTTCTTACAAAGCCCCCAGAGTATTGTCACCAGCTTCCCAGAAGTCATGAGCATTTGGCATCTCCTTCAAGAGAGTGCTGCAGGAAAATGCCTGCCTTCTGTGAATCTACTATTCCTCTTCTGATTTTTTTTGTTGTTGTTTGGTTTTTTGTTTTTGTTGAGAAGGAGTCTCACTCTGCCTCTCAGACTGGAGTGCAGTGGAATGATCTTGGCTCACTGCAACCTCTATCTCCTGGGTTCAAGTGATTCTCCTGCCTCAGCCTCCCAAGTAGCTGGGATTACAGCCATGCACCACCATCCCCAGCTAATTTTTTTTTTCTTTTCTGTTTTAGTAGAGATGAGGTTTCACCATGTTAGCCAGGCTGGTCTCAAATTCCTGACCTCAAGTGATTTGCCCACCTCAGCCTCCCAAAATGCTGGAATTATAGGCGTGACCCACATGTCTGGCCTACTCTCCCTCCTTCGAAATCTTGCTCAAAAACTACCTGCTCTATAAATCACTCTCAAGTACACTAACTCCTACTTGTCTTTCAGACCCTCAGGCTTCTCAGCTTACTTGACCCAGAAAGATGATTTTGCTCCTGCACTGCTGGGTGTCTTCTGTGACTTCTTTCACATGCACTTGTTCTGTTTAAATAATACCCTCTCTACTTAAATAATACATTCCTTGATACCAATATGTATGTTTCACTCTTCTCTTTTGTTTCACTTGCCCGTAGAATGCTAGATAATGTTCAGGGGCTGGGGCGTGGGGGGAGTGGGAGAGAAAAACAAAGACAAATGGTCTGACGGTAGATTACACTGGCTGACTTAGGTGCCAGGAAGGCTGGTCCTGAATAGAAGAGCAGAGGAGAGGTAGTCTGTCTTTGATAAACCCTCTTCCCACCCCTCTCTGCTCTTCTGTTTTATTATTTTCCCCTTCATCCCAGAGTTCACATGATCTTGTACCCACTGTAGCTATCCGGTCTATGCCTTGATCCTTCCCCCCCCCCCCCAAGACAGAGTCTTGCTCTGTTGCCCAGGCAGCTCACTGCAGCCTCCGCCTCCTGGGTTCAAGCAATTCTCCTGCCTCAGCCTCCCAAGTGGCTGGGATTACAGGCATGTGCCACTATGCCCAGCTAATTTTTGTATTTTTAGTAGAGATGGCATTTCACCATATGGGACAGGTTGGTCTTGAACTCCTGACCTCAGGTGATCCACCCACCTCCACCTCCCAAAGTGCTGGGATTACAGGCATGAGCCACTGTGCCCAGCCTCTGTGTTGACTGAAAAATCATTGTTCCCCATCTCCTTGTCTGTCCCCCTTAAAACTTGTCACTTCAGGGTCCTCTTCTCTACCAGTCTTAGAGAAAATATCTGATAAATAGCATAGAACAGTTTAATATGTGTTGTTCCCAGCAATGATTTCTTCCTAAAATGGGGCAGAATTGAGGTTCCTTATTAGACCCAACATTATGTTGTATTTGAGGTGATTACAGTTCTCATCCTGAGGAGGTGACACGCATGAGACTCTTCAGTGGAAACTGTGGGAATATATGAGAGTTGGAATAAACCTATTGCAGAGATTCAAGTGCCAAACCACAGAAAAGTCCGCTTTTACGAAGTAGGAGGAAGAGGAAGGGGGAAAGTGATAGGGAGGATCCCACAGGGTGGTGAGAGGAGGAACAGAGGAGTTAGGAGTATTGGTAAGACAAGAAAGAATTTCAAGGAAGAGATAGGATCATATATGTAATGTGGTGAATAGTTGACAATCAAAAAAGCATGTGGAATGTGTCATTCAGGAGGAACAGACAATAAAATGGTGTGGGCAGATTCAATGGGGATACAGAAACCTTCCAGAAAGAGTTTTCAGAAGATGGAAGCTCGTGATGACTGCAAAGTGTAAGGGATGAGAATCATGGGAAATGCTTGAGCCAGAAATGAAGAAACCAGACAAGAGGGAGGCTATCCAAGTTGTAGACTTTTCAGATAGGCTTCGTTCACTTAGGAATATGCATTTCAGGGTTCTTCTTTCTGTGGATTGAGAGCTCATTTTTCATTGCTGAGTAATATTCCATCATATGGATGTACCACCATTTATCCATTCACCTGTTAAGATGCATCTTGGTTGCTCTGAACAACTAACAACTAATGATTTGTTATGTTCTTTTGTTTTTCTTATAATGACAGACTCCGTAGATCAAGAATTTTAGAGTAGGGAAGGGAGGGAGAGGTTATCACATCAGATCCCCTCATTTTGCAGCAAATAAAATGGAGCTCCAGAAAGGATAAGCCTAGCTGGTCACAGTAGAGTGCTCTTTTCTGTGGTCAATCCAAAATTATTAATAAAGATGAGACTTCATGATACCTAAACACAGATCTAACTCACAACTTATTTAACTGGAGAATTATACATTCCATGTCCTAAACCTTAGACCCAAGTAAGAGGGGTTCCGCCCAGCCCTCAACTTAGAATCTTCCCTTTGGCCTTTCTCAAACCACACTCCTTCCTATGAAGCCAAGAAGTCATCTCCATTCCTAAACTATTCCCCAGGACCTCAATTCCATACCTAAACAGCCTCAATCCTGTGTAGATGTCTCCCTAGGAACTGTCCTTGGAAGGAGCAGAAGAGGACATTCCCCTGTGGCCATGTGGCCAATTAACTGATGCAGAATTTTGAGGGATCTTGAATTTGTCACTGGCCTTCTTGGTCATTATGAAGTTATATTTCCCAAGAGACAGAGAGAACATATAGGAAGGTAGAGCATATTTAATTGAATTGTTGGTGAGCTTGATTAATAACATTTAAACCTGGGAACCCATGGTGTGGGGCCCCCCTTTGCATCTCACTCCAAATCTTGCAAAGGTTGGGGCTGTCCTTGTTCTGATTATAATGCAACTTAATGCTTTTCTTCCCTGTATGATAAAATAATAACAATATATGTGATAAAGTTAATACATAAGGAGTTCTTGCTATATGCCGGGCACAGGGCTAAATTCTCTGTATGGATTCTTTCATTTGGTTTTCAATATGAACTATGGATCCCCTTTCTTCTCCAGAGCAGAATTCCCAACTCTTTCTACTGGCTGTCATAGGAGGTGTTTCAAAGTAGAGTTGACTTCTACCTCCGTTTTCCATATTGTTATACTATAGTCTTCGCTGTTATAGCATTTGTTAAGTGGGCTTAGCATATGATACTTTAAAAGTTGTGATGGGAAACTTAGATGTGTTGTTATAAATACTTTGATCTTAATTTTACTTATTTTGCAGCGATTACAAATATTCT
The DNA here is from genome assembly GCA_963573385.1 of Cacajao melanocephalus. Taxonomy (NCBI): domain Eukaryota; kingdom Metazoa; phylum Chordata; class Mammalia; order Primates; family Pitheciidae; genus Cacajao; species Cacajao melanocephalus. The sequence goes on from CAUYLG010014357.1 coordinate 24,047, forward strand.
CTTATGTAAAAGTTATTACGTTGGTTTACTAGCCTTTGGAGAAAAAAGATATCTCGAGAAAATGACTATAATTATTCTTTTCCTTATTTTCCCATCTTATTTTTCTGGAGAGTGAGTCTGTATTCCTGACATTATTTGCATGATATTTGCCAAGTTCTCAGTGCATTTACAAAATTAGCTGTTATTATTTTGATAAAAGTCATTAGTTAATTTCTTTAATGCTATAAACCTGTCATTCATCCTAGAATACACATTTGGCAGTCATTTCCTTATTTACTCAACATTTGACTAGCTGTGTTGAATAGTCATCACGACCAAACACTTTCCATATTCTTTATTCTCATTCTCTCATTTGAAAAATGTAATCAGTGTAAGAAGAAAGCAGTGTAGAAGCTAGGTTGTATTAAATAACTTTTGAGGCCACTTTTACAATTCACCCTTTACTAATTCTAGAATATTCACAAAATGTCCTATGCCTCCCTCCAAAGAATTATGTTTTAAATAGTGATATATTTTGACAGCTCTAGGACCTTTAACTCCTCCAAATGATATTCATGTATGCAAACACAGTCCTATGAAAATTATACAACTGATTTTGTTAAATCTATCACTTTGATTTTTTTTTTTTTTTTTTTTTTTTTTTTTAAAGACAAGGTCTCACTGTTACCCAGGCTGGCTTTGAACTCCTAGGCTCAAGTGATCCTCCTACCACAGCTTCATGAGTAGCTGAGATTACAGGCATGCACCTCTGCACCCAACTTAAATACCATTTTTTTAAAGCATCAATAACACAAACATAAAAGAGTCATAAAGCTTTGATTACCCACCTGTCTACAGTATGTCAACATTGTTTATTGCCTTCTGTTGTCTGGAAATCACAGCAAAGCTGTACGTAACGGTGACTCTCATTTTCATGGCCTGGCACCCAGAGCCTCATCACACCATGGGCATATTTGTCACCTGGAAAGTGGATAAATAAATATATACTATTGAATGGCCCTTCAAATGCTCTCTTGTTACCTGGGGCACTTCAGAGCTATTCAATGAATCGCTTCTTCCATTGGCCCTGACTGATGTAACTGTCCAACCCCAGCTGAAACTGGCTTCATTGACAGGATGGACATGCTCAGTGTCTTTGTCTCATTCATCAAACCTGTGGAGGACTCAGAGCACTCCTGACCCTGCGGGCTGTGCTGGGAGGAACCCTTCTGGGAATGCTAACTGTACCAGTCAGTCGGCTGACTTGACACAGACAGAAGTTCCAAGGACTTTAGCCTGTTTCCTTCTGCAGGGCCTGGTGGCGTAAGGCAACCTTCCTGTTACAAAATTCACTTTTCTCGCCAGACACGGTGGCTCATGCCTGTCATCACAGCACTTTGGGAGGCCAAGGTGGGTGGATCACCTGAGGTCAGGAGTTCAAGACCAGTCTGGCCAACATGGTAAAACCCCATCTCTACTAAAAATACTAAAATTAGCTGAGCGTGGTGGTACACACCTGTAATCCCAGCTAGTCGGGAGATTGAGGCACAAGAATTGCTTGAATCCAAGAGGTGGAGGTTGCAGTGAGCCGAGATTGTGCCACTGCACTCCAGCCTGGGCGACAGAGTGAGACTCCACCTTAAAATATATATTAAAAATTTACTTTTCCAAGGAACCACTTGACAAAATGCTATGTTTTTGCCACCTAAACAAGCAAAGTGAAAAAATTCATGGGACATTTGGGCTGAGGGGAGAACCCCAGAGATCATCAAGTTCTTCTCCTTGGTTTTGATTCTTTACAGAATCAGAGATAATTCCTTTCTCCAGTGGACTTGCTTGCTTTCTAAGAGAATGAGATGCAGGTTTCCGAAATAAAACACAGGCTGGGTGTGGTGGCTCACACCTGTAATCCCAGCACTTTAGGAGGCTAAGGCAGGTAGATCACTTGAGGTCAGGAGTTCCAGATCAGCCTGGCCAACGTCGTGAAACTGTCTCTACTAAAAATATAAAAATTAGCCGGCATGGTGGCAGGTGCCTGTAATCCCAGCTACTCTGAAGGCTAAGGCATAAGAATCACTTGAACCCAGGAGATGGAGGCTGCAGTGAGCTGAGATCACACCACTGCATTCCAGCCTGGGTGACAGAGCAAGACTCCATCTCAAAAAAAAAAAAGAAACAAAATACAAAGACCAATAAAAAAGCAGTTCTTCTGCCACCCTGCTGTCTACTCAAAACAGTGCTGAGTCAATTCTGTTCTCACCCATTCTGCTTTCAGCCTTTACCCTACAGTGGAATCAGTTCAAATGTTCAAGCCTTCCAAAACCCTTGGGATCTTAAACACCTGTGGAGACACAGGGATTTGCCTCCCACCCATAGCCTGTCTCTGGTGGCGGGACCAGTGAGGAAGCCCTGTGACCTTTGTTCTGTCACCTTCTGGGGGTGCTTATGGTTGACTGTCATGAACCCAGCCATAATTCCTACCTCCCTAGAGGAAGGTTCAAAGGGAGGCTCATCTCTATGCTCCAGTGATTCTTCAAATATGCATTATTTCTGGACAACGATCACCCTTAGAATTTTGCAATATAGCATCCTCTCTCTCACTAATGTTTACTTTTTTACCTGGGAAGCACCACATGGGTTTTGATGTAATGTGCTTAATCGTCACAGTTTATTAATTTTATTTCCCACTCCAGAAAAAGGAGGAAAAAAAGCATGAAGAGTACGATGTAGCTCAGGGGGTCTTTAGGGTAGTAAAGGGGAATGTAGCCAAGGATCTCATGTATGGGGTTCACTTTTCAGAGGAGGAAACCTGGGATGGTGGGATTTACCTGATCACACAGCTGATTAGTGACAGTCTCATTTCTCACAGACTAGAATTTCCATTTGACAGATGCTGTGCCGGGAATTGTTGACAGTCTCCAAGACTGGGATGCGTTTGGCATGTCCCATCCCCCAATCCATCACAGCTTCAATTCTCACCCACCAGAAAGAATCATTTGCATTGGTTAATGTAGGTTAATATATTACCCGCCATAAAGTCACGAAGTCCAGACTAGTAAGTGCCATTTAAAGTTAACACAGGCTACATTCTCTCCTTCCCTCCCTCTCCACCACCTCTCTGTCTCTCCCTTTCTTTCTCCAGCCTGCTTTGTATTCTCTCTCAGCAGGTGGCCAGAACCTAAAGGGCAGCCCAGGAGAGAATCTAATTCTGTTTTCTTCTTTCTTTCAAGAGCAACTGGCCCGAGAACCATTCATTTGCTTCTTCTGGGAAGTATTTGCTGGTTTTTGGTTTGGTTTGGTTTTGGTTTTGGTTTTCCTTGCTTTTAAATTGTTTCCTAGAAGGACAGCTGCCTTCAGTTATCAATTGCCTGCTGAGAGCCAATGCAGAGCTTCCACACACTATCTTGAATACCCACAGCAACCCTAGGAGGTAAGAGTATTATTACTCCATTTCACAAATAAAATGAGGCTCAAGAGAGGTTAATTCACCTCTCCAGAGTTAAAAATAGAGGAGATTTGAACCCAGGGCTGAGTAAGGATGAAGCCCACGTTCTTTGTGATTACTCTGAGTCTCATTCTTCTTGGTTTGGTTCTACCTAAGCCAGTCCGCAGTGTTTCCAGCAGGCAGACGCTTCTTTTTGCTTGAGGTTCTGCAGAGGTTCAGGTCAGCTGTGGGTCGCCATCAACCCTGAGCTCTCCTTCTCCCACTGTTTATGAAAGTTTGAGCCTACTGTATGTACCTTTTATGATGGGATTTTGGATTCAGCTTTTAAAAGGATTATTCATCCCTCAAAACGTGATCCTCAAAATTCAAACCTTAGGACTGCATGGTTTGTATGTGTATACATTTGTGCTCATTTTGTCACAGAGCCATCTCTGTGGCCCAGAGTGGGCCCAAGATACCATTGATGAGTTGACTCCCAGGCTTTCCAAACAGAGGAGCCTCCTCTAGAGAGTGAGCAGGTCCTCCAGGCCAGATCACCCAAGCTGGACTTCCAGCTGTGGCCTGCCCCTGCTCCCCTTCAAGAAGCCCACATGTGACCAGGCATTCCTCCAACCAGAGGGTTAAACTGAGGCAAAATGCCATCACAAAGGGCAAAAAGCAGTCAGTGTGATTTTCCTATGCTGCTGGCGTAATATAATGATGAGAACCAGAACAGATTTTTGATAGATTTATTGTGGAGCCTATAGCTCTCTTAGGAGGATTAAATGTGGGGCATCCAACATGCTATCAATCTCCATTGCTGTTTAATTAATAATCACTAGCAGCATACTCTGCCTATCACCCCATGGTAGTAAACACTGCACCCTGAGATCTCTTAGTCTTCAACGGCAATTCAAGCCCTCAGTGCCCACCACTAGTGTGGCGTCTGATTTGGACCTCAGAACAGGTGGGAAGGTATGTGGATTTCATGGGCATGGGGCTGAACCTTTGCCTCCAGTCCCCTCCCACCACTTTCTCCAAGTCTAAGTCGACAGTGTTAAATTCTGAAATGTCAGCCTGTCTAGGAATTTGTAACCATCCAAACACTCAGAAGAAACCGTTACTCAAGCACTGTTAGAAATGGTTCTGCTGTTCCGCTTTCATACCCTTCCCTCTCCTGTGTACTTCAGAGAAGATTCTAGTGGCTTGGATAGGGTCATTATAGTTTTGAGCAAAAATGTGAGGTTAGAACAGGAGCTCTTCATATGCTGCTGATGAGAGCAAGAGGTAGCGTGAGAAAGCAGGGTGTGTGTGGGTGAGGCCAATGGTAACTCTCAAATGGGGTTTGAAATCTCAGTGTTAATTCATGATTTATGTCAACTGAGAATTTGGGCCTGTGGAGAGAAAAGGGTGGGCTCCAGGTAAAGATGTATGAGATGACTTTGGGCACGGTGGCTCACGCTCTTAACCCCAGCACTTTGGGAGGCCAAAGAAAGTGGATCACAAGGTCCAGAGATTCAGACCATCCTGACCAACATGGTGAAACACTGTCTCTACTAAAATACAAAAAAAATAGCCAGGTGTGGTGGCGCATGCCAGTAGCTCTAGCTACTCAGGAGGCTGAGGCAGGGGAATTGCTTGAACCCGGGAAGTGGAGGTTGCAGTGAGCCAAGATTACATTACTACACTCCCGCCTGGTGGCAGAGTGATACTTTGTCTCAAAAAAAAAAAAAAAAAAAAAAAAAGATAAAAGATATAGGGAATTAGTAAATCAGATCGAAAACTGAAAACAGGCGGATGCTTACCTTGACCTGGTTTTTTGAGATAATCACCACAATACTTGGTTTCGCCATTCTGTCGCAGCCAGGCAAGGAGTGTCACTGTCAGACCAGAACCATGTTGCTACCATTGCCTCCTATGCCCCATGGCCTCGGTTAGGTTCACATCAAAATTTAAAGGTTAATTCTATTAAGAAACCACCCAGGTGAGAATTCCAGGTGCAAATTCATGCCCAGACGCACCAGAGTTCTTTATGGATTACTTATTCTGTTATGCATAACAACCCTTTAAAAATCAGGTTGCTCTAAAGTGTTATGAATATGTTTACTGAAAAAAAACAAAACAAAACAAAACATCATCTCACCTTATTGAGGAGCTGAGGCTGGTTACAATCCTGGCTGCCTCTGATATGCCCACCACAGCCTGAAGACCACCCAGCCCTGCTTCTGACTGTGGTCACTCGTGGGCTCCAGCTCCACTAACATGTATCGTGTCTTCTGCCAGAAGAACTCTGTCATAAACTGTGGCTGGCCTCTGCCACGACTTAAGACAGGACTGGAGAAAAATAAGGTTAAACTTGATTGCAAGCTCCAGGCAGGAATGACTGACGTGCCCACCTCCACCACGCCATGCCCAGAGAACATGCTCAGTAGCTAATTACTGAGTGTTGAATGAATGGATGTTTTCAAGCTCCACTCTGGGAGTCAGAGACCAAGACATATTCTCCTTATCACCATGCATACTGTCAGTTTCCATAGCATGTGATCAGCACGTGCTAAGCGCCTGGCCTCACCTTCTGGTCGGCAGGTCCACTGGACCCTCCCTTGCGCCCCAGCTCTTCTGCCGGTTGTAACACGCAAGCATCTAGCAGATGTCACACAGCATCCCACCTAGACTCCTGGGGCTCAAAACTATAGATTGGCTAAGTGGTTTTGATGGTCTTCTTATAAGTGATTTCATGACAGAATGGGTTCCCCTGAAAAGATCTAATCCATTTAAAAAAGAGTCCTCCTGGTATTTTCTCTAAGGAGCTAAAAGTTGGAACTGTGGCTGGGTGCAGTGGCTCAAGCCTATAATCCCAGCACTTTGGGAGGCTGAGGTGGACCGTTCACCTGAGGTCAGGAGTTGGAGACCAGCCTGGCCAACATGGAGAAACCCTCTGCTAAAAATACAAAAATTAGCTGGGCATGGTAGTGAACTCCTGTTGTCCCAGCTACTAGGGAGGCTGAGGGGGCAGAATCGCTTGAAGCCGGGAGGCAGAGGTTGCAGTGAGCCAAGATCGAGCCACAGAACTCCAAATGGGGAGACAGAGTGAGACTCTGTCTCAGAGTGAGTGAGTGAGTGAGTGAATGAATGAATGAATGTTGGAATTGTTTTGTTTTCCCACAGGAAAACCTCTTTTTTGTGATGGAGTACCTCAACGGAGGGGACTTAATGTACCACATCCAAAGCTGCCACAAGTTTGATCTTTCCAGAGCCACGTAAGAGCCTTTAAGGGTTTGGGGGTTTTCCATTGTTCTTGTCAGTTCCCACATGATTTTTTTTCCTCTTTGTCACTTGGCATGCCTGACTCCCAGGGCCAGGTAAACCCTGGGGAATACATCAAGCAAGGCAACAGTTTTTCCAGGTTGTAAAACTGAAATTTGTGTCAGTTTGGTTTCATTTGTCCGTGATTTGAAACTAACTACTTTGTTTTGTTTTGATTTGTTTTGAGACGGAGTATGCGCCAGGCACGGTGGCTCATGTCTGTAATGCTAGCACTTAGGGAGGCACAGAACTAAAGGCTTAGGGGAAGTTCGGGAAGTCAGTCTTCTTAAGGAGCCTCTTAGAATATAATTTTTTGGTCTATCTACAAAATCATAGATTAAGAAGCTGTTTTATATTAGTTTTTTAATCTTCAGGAAATTGAGAAATACTCACCAGAAACTGAAAAATACTCTGTTGTCCAGGCTGGAGTGCAGTGGCACAATTTTGGCTCATTACAACCTCTGCCTCCTGGGTTCAAGCAATTCTCCTGCCTCAGCGTCCTGAGTAGCCAGGATTACAGATGCCTGCCACCACGCCCAGCTAATTTTTGTATTTTTATTAGAGATGGGGTTTCACCATCTTGGCCAGTCTGGTCTTGAACTCCTGATCTCATGATCTGCCCACCTCAGCCTCCCAAAGTGCTGGGATTACAGGTGTGAGCCACCACCCCCAGCCTAGTTTCTTAGGGAACCATCCCAATTCATTAGGCTTCTAACTAACTAATCTAAGCACAGAAGCAAATATGTGCCCTTTGAAAAGGAAGCAGTGAAATGGACCACAGACCTCAAGGGTGGTCCCCAGGGATGGAGCTTATAGCTGAGCCCTCATGGAAAGCCTGATGTGGAGGCATAAAGCTTTAGGAAGCAGAAGAGGCACTTACTCTATCTGAGAATAAAGCTTCACCTTCTTAGTGCCAGGCAGCCTGAGACACACGGAGATGGGCAGGCTGTGTGTACCTGGTGGCTGTGTCTACCTGGAAGGCATTTAGGACAGGATGGGTCCGAGCTGGCTGGAGATGACAGTGGACTAGATGAATCCTTTCCAGCATGAAAAATGTAAAATTTTTCTCCTATAAAAACCCTGGCTGGAATGGCTGTTTGTCACATCTAGTGGGTAGCACTCTGCTGAGCTCATGGCCTCTGGGAAACCTCAGCAAGGCACCCAGAGGGAATTTTATTGCACCCGAAGCCACAGCGCTGACTGCCCTCATGCCCATGCTGTTCCCTTTGGGTCCTACTTCCTGCTCCCTGAGACATGCAAGCAAAGAAAAGCTCTGCCTCTGGGCTCCTTGGAAGATGATGAGGCCAGGCTAGCTCCCTTTGCTCAATGTTCAATAATCCCTCCCTCCCATTTGCATGAACACTTTGAGTGGTTTAGGTTGAAGTGGGTTGAGAAATGGATTTGGCCTGCCAGCTCCTGTAAAAACCCTGGCTGCAATGGTGGTTTATCACATCTAGTGGGTAGTACTCTGCTGAGCTCACTGCCTCTGGGAAACCTCAGCAAGGCACCCAAAGGTAATTTTACTCGATTTTTGTAGCAGAGAAATAATCGGGCATTTTTCATGCTGAAAAGGATTCACTTAGTCCACTGTCATCTCCTGCCGGCTCAGACCCGTGTTATCCATCCTGCCCTAAATGCCTTCCAGGAAGGAGAAGTTTGCATTCTTCCACAAGATCCAGCAAACTTCCCTTCCAGGAAGCTCTCTCTTACGTCCGACCTAATCCCACCAGTGATCGTGTAAACTCGTTCTCTTTAAGCTTGTCACCACTGAAGATGAAGAGTAACTTATCATCTTACATCTGCTAATATCCTTTTTTCCACCTCTTGGGCTATAAATGTTGCCAGGCTAAAGGTTCTCAGTACAAAAATAAACCAGCCAGTTCTATTTAGAATGGTGCATATAGGTCTATGGGTGCCAAGCAGAGTTTAAAATAAAGGGGAAAATTATCTGCCTATTATCTATACTATTACTTTTTCTTTGGAGGGGGTGTCAGAGTCTCTATCACCCTGGCTGGAGTGCAGTGGTGTGATCTCGGCTCACTGCAACCTCTGCCTCCCAGGTTCAGGTGGTTATCAAGCCTCAGCCTCCCAAGTAGCTGGGACTACAGGCACCTGCCACCATGCCCTGCTAATTTTTGTGTAGATGGGGTTTCACCATGTTTGGCCAGGCTGGTCTCAAACTCCTGACCTCAAGTGATCCACCTGCCTGTGCCTCCCAAAGTGCTAGGATTACAGCCACTGTGCCTGGCCTGTACTATTACTTTTAATGTCTGTATATTAGTAAAAACAAAAAGATGACAAGGTGAGTGTTGTTGTTTAAAATATAAGAACGAGTACTAGATACAGGCAGGACGCACTTTAGAAGTCAGCTCTGTTTTATGCCGTTAGGGCTGAGTCTGGAGGTATCTGAGCCTCCACTTTCTTATGTGTAGAATGAATGGACAACACCTTCCTTGTTAGGATTAAACAGTTATGTGTGTATGCCATTTAGCCACACACAGCATGTCATAAAAGGTCAGCCTGGGTTTGGGGATTTTGTTCTGTCACTACATTCACGTTGAGCCTTGGTTCTCTTTCCCCCAGGTTTTATGCTGCTGAAATAATTCTTGGTCTGCAGTTCCTTCATTCCAAAGGAATAGTCTACAGGTAAATTTTGCTTTGTGGAAAGAAACGCTGACATACTGGCTTTCCTGGCTCAGTTAATTGAATCATTGCACCGAGTGCTGCGAGACAGCCCATATGATTTCCTGGGAGGAAGCTCCACACATAGGCTTCCTGCCCACAGTGATTACTTAGATGGTGACTCACAACCAAAGAAGACATTCTAGTCTCAAAAGCAGGAAAGTGCTGAGCTCATTCTGTCCTTTACACTGATTCTCACTTGAATTCCTTCCCCCATTTTCACTGCCCTGCTTTCTCTTTGTTACCTTGTCTTATGCTTTCTTTCTCTTTTGTCCCCTTTGCTCCTCTTATTTTTGCTTGTCTTTGCTTTGGGCCACCTAGAAATGCTTATGGAATTGTCTCCTTTTGAGGCAGGAGAGCCCTTCCCTGAACACTGACATACACTTGTGAAAACCTATGATTCCACACCTCAGAGAAGCGCACAGAACACCTGTGTCCTCCTTCATGAATACAGAACTCTGCTGTATGACATCATTTCACCTTCTTCTCTCCAAGCCCTTAGACTGAAGCTATTGTACCTCACTCTCCTTACTTCGTTTCTCAAAATATAGTTGGCACTTATTTAACATACAAACCTTTACAAGCTTAGCTGTCAGGCTTCCAACTCACTGCAGATTAGAAGGAAAAATAGAGAAGAAAGGAGCTAGTGAGGAGGGTGGCTGAGCTGCTGGGGACCACATGATTAGTATTGAAGCTTTGGGGCTTACAGAGTGCAGAATTCACTTAGCGAGGAAGAACCCCTCCATTTTCTGAGGGTGCAGCCAGGTGGGGGTTGCCCTGTTTGGGAGTCACAGAACTAAAGGCTTAAGAAAGGTTTGGGAAGTCAGTCTTCTTAAGCAGCCTCTTTGAATATAATTTTTTGGTCTATCTACAAAATCATAGATTAAGAAGCTGTTTTGTAATCTTCAGGAAATTGAGAAATACCAGAATATTGTTTAAAAACCCTTATCAGAATTTTATTTTTAAAAAATTTTTATATATGTAAGGCCTGCAATATATCTAAAATATTTCTGTACCTAGGCACTGACTAAATTGTGTGGGATGGTTGGATAGATGGGTGGATGGATGAGTGAACAGATGGTTGGATGAATGGGTACAGATGATGGATGAATGATGAATGGATAAACAGGTGTTTGGATATACAGATGTATGGATGAATGGGTGGATGGATGGATGTAAAATGGATGAACAGATGGATGGGTGGATGGGTGTGGATGGATGGATGATGGTTAAATGAACAGATAGTTGGATGGGATGGATGTATGAATGGTGATGGATGGGCAGATAAATAAATGAAAGGGGTGGAGTGTGGTGGCTCATGCCTGTAAATCCCAGCACTTTAGGAAGCCAAGGCAGGTGGATCACCTGAGGTTAGAAGTTGGAGACCAGCCTGGCCAACATGACAAAATCTAGTCTCTACTAAAAATACAAAAATTAGCTGGGTGTGGTGGCGCATGCCTGTAGTCCCAGCTACTCTGGAGGCTGAGGCAAGAGAATCGCTTGAACCTGGGAGGTGGCGATTACAGTGATCTGAGATCACGCCACTGCACTTCAGCCTGGGCAACAGAACAACAGTCCATCTCAAAACATTTAAAAAAATAAAATGGAAGGGAGGAATAAAAATTAGGAAGGGCTGGAGAGAGAGAGACAGAGATCTTAGACCGGAAGGGATCCTGTGAACCCTAAACCCGCACACCTCGGCGCATTTTATTTCCCTGTGTCACAATGCTTCTTCCTATCATGTCACCATGTAAATTATTGACACTCAGAACAAAACAAGCAATAGATGTCCATGAGTAGCTTACCGTCACAACAAATTATACCCATTTTTGAGTCTTACCCTGCCCATGCATGGAAGTTATGTTCTTTAAGTCTTCTTATGCACCAACAAGAAAAAACATGAGTTTATATTTTGTGCTCATTAGGTTGCAGGAGACCCTTGAAAGTCATCATCAGAGAGTTAAAACTGAGGCTAGGTCACCAGACAAGTATGTTGGCTTTAAGATTGGCCTGCTGCCTAATAAGAAATAAGTTGAATAGTAAGAAATTATTCAATTGTGTGTAATTTGACTTATCTAAACTTTTAATTTGGCAACTGAATTAAAAAGATTCAATTCATTTCTTTCTTTTGACCTTATAGGATAATTTTCTAAATTTGTTCATAAAACTGTTACATTAGTTTTGAAGGGCTGCCATAAGAAATTATCCCAAATTTGGTGGCTTAAAAAAATAGAAATTTATTCTATCACATTCTGGAGGCCAGACATTTGGAAGCAAGATATGGGCAGGGCCATGCCCCCACCAAGCCCCTGCTCTGCCAACCTCTGGTGCTGTAGGCACTCCTTGGCTTGGGGCTGCATCACCCAGTCTCTGCCTCTGTCTTTCCCTGGCCCTCTCTTGGCCCATCTGTCTTTTCTAAGAACACTTGATGGATTTAGGGCCCACCTGGATAATCAAGGATAATCTCACCTTGATAGCTTTAACTTATTTGCATATGCAAAGACCCTTTTTCCAAATAAGGGCATATCCACAAAGTTGTGGGGGTTAGGACATGAACATCCATGGACATATCTTCCGGGGGCCACTATTCCACCCACTGCAGCTGGTATCACAGACCACGTGTGCTCTAGATGCACAGGTCTTTGTCAAGCACAGCAGTGGGTACTAAATATATAGAAGTCTCAACCCCCAGAAACCTGATAAGCCACTTTCTGGGGTTTCATTGGAAAAAATAAAAAAAACACCTGAAGGTTTTAGTTTACAATAAACTCAATATTAGGCATTATTGGGATGAAGCTATGAAAAAATATGGTGCAGGATCTTAGTTCACTGTGGCAAAAGGCAAGAGGATGGTATAACCTGCAGGTGCCGCTATAACCTGCAGCAATCAGATTCTCTCTCTGGAGGATGCTGGCTTCGTTCTGAGCACCATGTTTCAAGAAGAAAACTGACGAATTCAAGATATTTGGAAGGTGGAGGCCAGAATGTGTGCCCTTCCTCCGGTTTCCCCCAGTGGCCACATCTCCCTCAGCTGTGGTACAAGGTCAAAGGGTCTGAAAACCACATTGTCAAGAGCGAAGTCCCTGAACTTTGTGAGGGAAGAGAAAACTTGATGTCATTTTTTTTTCAAATATTCAGGGTGTCACACATGATAACAGTAGAAAACCTGCCTGGACCAATAGGTGACATTACAGGGAGGCAAAGTTTGGTTGTTTTTTTAAAAATGTTATCAGGGCTGGGTGAGGTGGCTCGCGCCTGTAATCCCAATACTTTGGGAGGCTGAGGCAAGTGGATCAAGAGGTCAGGAGTTGAAAACCAGCCTGGCCAAGATGGTGAAACCCCATCTCTACTAAAAACAAACAAACAAACAAAAAAAATTTATATATATATATATATATATATATATATATATATATATATATAAATTAGCTGGGCATGGTAATGGGTTCCTGTAATCTCACTACTTGGGAGGCTGAGGTAGAGAATTGCTTGAACCCAGGAGGCAGAGGTTGCAGTGAGCTGAGATCACTGCACTCCAGCCTGCCAACAGAGTAAAAATTTGTCTCAAAAAAAAAGAAAAATTATTAGTTACACTTCCCTAAGAATGGAATGGGATTTTTTAAGAGGCGACTGTTCTCCAAGGAGAGAGAAATTTGTTGGCATGACATTCTGGTGTTGCATGGATTCTGGTTCTCAAGGGGTTCAGTATTAGTAACAACCTTCATCAACTGAACTTTTAGAATTGGCTGCAGTATAATTCATTCACAAAGAAACAAGTACATAGAAAATGGCATATGGTAAGTATATTTCTCAGTTCTTTCTTCCTGCATCATTACTCCCAGAAAAGTCCTGGGATCAAGGGTCCCCAGTGGGCATCGGTGCTTTGTCCTCCTTATACTGAGCATACTCCTCGATGAATCAAAGAAGAATCTGCAGCAGCCAGCGTGCCCTTGCAGAATCCACTTTGTCTCCACCCCACCTGGTGTGCAAATGGATACATAAGCACTTCTTGTGAGCCCCTCTCAGTCTGCAGTGAGACAAGCTCCTTCGCCTCCTCTGGAATTGTAAGTTAACCAAATTATATTTACTCATATGAGATTTGCTTTGCTTTTGTTTTTCAGGGACCTGAAGCTAGATAACATCCTGTTAGACAAAGATGGACACATCAAGATCGCGGATTTTGGAATGTGCAAGGAGAACATGCTCGGAGATGCCAAGACGAATACCTTCTGTGGGACACCTGACTACATCGCCCCCGAGGTAGGAACGCAGTGGCAGGCTGCTCCCACCTCAGCATGCCCCGGCCACATGCCATTGCTTCTTCTACCCCTTATCTCGGCTCACTGAAACCTCCACCTCCCAGGTTAAAAAGATTCTCCTGCCTCAGCCTCCTGAGTAGCTGGGACTACAGATGTCTACCACCACGTCCAGCTAATTTTTTTGTATTTTTAGTAGAAATGGGATTTCACCATGTCAGCCAGGTTGGTCTTGAACTCCTGACCTCAAGTGATCTGTTAACCTCAGCCTCCCAAAGTGCTCGGATTACAGTGTGAGCCACTCACTGTGCCCAGCCTGTAAGATTTTTTTTTTTTTTTTTTGAGATGGAGTCTCACTCTGTCGCCAGGCTGGAGTGCTGCAGTGGTGCCATCTCAGCTCACTGCAACCTCTGCCTCCTGGGTTCAAGCAATTCTCCTGCCTCAGCCTCCCAAGTAACTGGGACTACAGGTGCAAGCCACCACGCCCAGCTAATTTTTGTATTTTTAGCAGACATGGGGTTTAACCATGTTGGCCAGGATGGCCTCGATCTTTTGACCTCATGATCCGTCCACCACAGTCTCCCAAAGTGCTGGGATTATAGCCATGAGCCACCAAGCCTGGTCCATAAGAGTTCTTTATACATGGATGAGTTAATAGTCTTCAGCTGTTCTTACCACATTCTGATTTCTTAAATGCTGCCCTTCACCACTAGATGGGAAGCTCCTTAAGAGCAAGTTTCTGTCATTGCCAAAGAAGTTGTAGCCACCTGAGTCCTAGAACTATGTAGCTTTGCCCTGTGGTTGGGTGATATGTAATTTTAATTTAACCTGGGCCTCTGGCTTTTAGCTTACATGGCATTGTTGAACTCACAGAGTGAGGCTCATTGACTAAGTAACTTTCTGATCATAGAAACCTATGTTTCATTCAGGTTAGCACAGATACAGGTATTGATGCCATAAACCATTTTTCATTTGAAGTGAAGCCAAATCTCATCAAAGCACCAGTGAAGGGCACCTGAAAGACTCAACTCAATTACCGAATTCCCCTTCATCATAATTTTGAAATATGCCCACATGCGCTCTGCTCAGAGCACCCTCACTGCCATCCCCAGCAACGGTCTCCTTTGTCACTCCCTGAGCCCCACCTGAGCCACCTCAGTTTCTTTCCTCTTCACCTCACAGCACCTTGGGGGGCTGCCTTACTCTGATGCACTTCTGTCTACAGATGTTGACTGCCGGGCCTTTTCCACAGCGAGCTCCTTCCCGATTTCCATCTGCTGCTTGCAGAATCCGGCTTCCACAACTTGCTTCTCTCTGCAGCTTCACACCCTCTGGTCTTTCACGCTTCTCTCTGCAGCTTCACGCCCTCTGGTCTTTCACGTGGGCTTGTCTCCACATGATTCAGTGCTTGGGCCTCTTCTCTTACTCCACATCCTCCATGGGCATCTGTATTGATGCCTGTGGTTTTTGCTCTGAAGTAAATATGGCCCACCTGCACTTCTTCCTGCCGCAGACCATATGTCCATTTTCCTGCTTGAAACCTCCAAGAAATGCATGAGTCCTTCAAAGAGAGCAAGTCCAAAACTCTCTCTGTTGAACTTGCCTCCTACTTCCCTCTTTCCTTCTTTCTCTTCCTTGGTGAATTACATGTCATCCATCCAGTCTTCTAGAGAGAAAACCAGGAATTAGCCAAAAATTTCCACCTTCTTTCTTACCCCTCAAATCCACCCAAACACCAAGACCTTCTAAAATTGGACCTCTCATGTCCACTCATTCCTTTAAACTTGTGACTGAATTCAGACTCTCCCTCAATTCCTTCTTCAAGGTCAAACAAATCCCCTTCATTCAGCTCTCTTCTACTCTCCAGGTCTTCCCTGCCCTTACTGCTGTTACCCTAGTGAAGAACATGAGCATCTCTTGCCTGGCTCTTGGTGACACCCTTCCATCTGGATTTCCCCCTTATCATCCACCACCAGGGCATGTTCTTTACATATCTTCATGCTTTTAGATCAGTTAGAAAAGCATCCCTGAGATCTATTTAAATATGAATCATATACATTGTCACCAACTAAGATAGCAATAATACATAGGTTAAGCTAACAATAGTACATAGTTCAAAATAACAAAATTGTATTCTATGTATTAATAGTACAAAAATATATGTTTCATTAAAATAATGAGATTAACTTTTTTAAAATCTTGGTTTCACACTTTAGGACTCTAGGATAGAAAGGTCTGATTTACTTATTTCAGTTCTGGGTTTTGATGGCTGTCATAGCGGGAAAAGATACTTCCCAAAGGTATAATATAAACAGACTTTACGACATGCACTAAGGCAAGGCATGTCACTGACAATAGTACATATGAGTCCATAATTAAAAGCAGTATTTTTTTTTATATATTTCATTTTTTTAACCAATCTTCTGTTGGCTAAAATATCATTGTTTTTAGCTTGATCATATGTGGCTGACAGAGAGCTTGCCCTGGGAGAAATAAAAACATCAGCATTGCCATTTTCTTATGTTCTTCTTAAGAAAGCATTATTTTAGTGCAGTATTATCTTCATCCAAATGTTATGTTTGCATTGCTATTGCAGTGTTACCTTCAGCCCAAGCCTCTTTGCAGATTAAGACCTTGTCGTTTTGTAAAAAATTACAGCACTCGGGCAGGCGCAATGGCTCACACCTGTAATCCCAGCATTTTGAGAGGCTGAGGCGGGCGGATCACTTGAGCCTAGGAGTTCAAGACCAGCTTGGGCAAGATGGCAAAACCCTGTCTCTATTAAAATACAAAAAATAGCCAGGCGTGGTGGTAGGCACCTGTAATCCCAGCACTTTGGGAGGCTGAAGCAGGTGGATCACTGAGGTCAGGAGTTCAAGACCAGCCTGGCCAACATAATGAAACTTTGTCTCTACTAAAAATAAAAAAATTAGCTGGGCATGGTGGCGGGCGCCTGTAGTCCCAGCTATATGGGAGACTGAGGCATGAGAATTGTTTGAACCCATGAGGTGGGGGTTGCAGTGAGCTGAGATTGCACCACTGCGCTCCAGCCTGGGTGACAGAGCAAGACCCTTTCTCTCAAAAAAAAAAAACCAAAATGATAGCACAACTTACGATGCATGGAAAATAAGTGGATAAGCTGAGTCTCCGCTAAGCTCCTTCTGAGATGCAGCTTCCCTCCTCCCCCCCAGGAGTCCTCACTTCCTGTTTAAGTTTCTCAATGAGGGTACCTGTGTCACTCTGGATGGTAAGTAGTCACGAAGCCTCAATTCTTCCTCATTTTAGATTTTTTTAATGGCTGTATTACAAATGCAAATTCGGGTTTTCTTGTTGTGTCTGGGATGATTGGGGCCACCCCCGGGTCCCTGCACCCCTGGAGGCCAATGCTCAGCCAGGTCTCCAGATTTTCTTCCATGCTGTGCAGACCTGCCCCAGCCCAGCTTCAATATCCTCAAGGAGTCCCCATTCCCAGCTGGGTGTCAGTCGCAGTCCTGAATGTAGGTCCCTAAGAACATGTGCTGCCGCATTACAGTGCTACCTGCAAATTTTATTCTTTTAGAATTAAAAAAATTTTTTTCAGTGCTATCTCCTGGCCAGGCCACGCTGTTCCTCTCTGCCACTGTATATCCTTGGTCTATGGTCCTCCCCTGCCCACAGTCACCTTCTCCGTAAAGTTGCCACTGGCTTTAGGGACAGCCAGCAGTTCCCTTCCCTGTGCGACCACAGCACCTCTGCATCCACCTGACCAATCCACTGAGCTTCTCCCCATCAGGGACCATGGCTCATCCACCCACAGGCTAGAGCAACAGCCGTCAGCTGTTTTCCAAATAAACGACCACACCAAGTCAAGCACCCTAAAAGTTCATCTCTAAACAGGTCCTGGATTCCCCACCTCTGGGCATCTTTTGTTAAAGAACCCTCCCCAGCTTTCCCTTTCTCTACCTGGAAAACTCCTGCCCCTGGTCTGAGGTTCCCATCACACCATTCACTTAGTGACGTTTTCCCTCATCTCACTCAGTTCCCCATTGCCCCCTTTTCCCTCAAAATCCAAACAAAACTGGAGCTGTGTTCTCCTGCCTCTGCGCCTTAGGGAAATGTCTGCCTCTCTTGTGTGGTTCAAAGTTCATGCTGCCCTGCGTGGTCTTTATGTGTGTTCCGTTGCTGTCTCTCCTATGAACGTGTCTGTAAGCGCCTTGAAGGAGGGGACTCTGTGGCCGGGGGAAAGCCAACTAGGTGAGGCAAAAAATTAAAACCCGGGAACCCAGGAACACACAACAGCTGGGATAGAGGCCATAAAGTCCACCTGGCAGGCACCGATAGTTCCTGTCAGAACTCAAATCTCAGAAGTGCATGCATTTCAGAGCAGTGTCAGGAGCCACACAGGAGAAACAGACCTGTGCTCCCACGACTGGGGACCATCTCACTAGCCCACTCCTCCTGAGACCGAAAGCACCTCTCGAAAGCCCCACAGCCCCCCTCCCCCAGCCATCTTCCTATAATAGGGGGAAAGAGAGGCTGATTTCTCTTTGGAGGTCCAAACTCATTTTGACAAAGAATAAGAAGACAGTTAAACAGGGAAACATAGTACTTACTTTTTTTTGAGACGGAGTCTTGCTCTACTGCCAGGCCAGAATACAGTGGTGCGATCTCAGCTCGCTGCAACCTCCACCTCCCAAGTTCAAGCAATTCTCCTGCCTCAACCTCCTAAGTAGCTGGGACTACAAGTGCACACCACCATGCCCAGCTAATTTTTATATTTTTCGTAGAGAAAGGGTTTCACCACGTTGGCCAGGATGGTCTTGACCTTGATCCGCCCACCTCAGCTTCCCAATGTGCTGGGATTACAGGTGTGAGCCACTGCACCTACCTGGCAACATCGTACTTTCTATAGTGCCCTAGACACTCAGTAAATCCAGATGGGATTGCAATGCATGGAAGCAGCTCCCTGGAGAAAGTCGGAGTTCCCTGGAAACCAAACCGGCATTGGCCCCAGGAGGTCACCGAGTTCTGGGGCAGCACTCACCCAGATGCACATCAAGGTGGCAGAGCCTCGCCAGTCTAGACCCAACAACTTCCCAGCCCCTGAGGCTGAAGGAGCACAGGTGTCACTTGCTCTGGTGTCGTATAGTGAAACCACTATTTATCTCTTGCTGCTTTCTCAGGTTTCATTGTGCATTTTGAGCTGTGCCTCTGATTCTTTGGGTCAAAGCGAGGAAGGAAGAAGAAGAGGCCATAGTAAGGCAAGGTCCCGGCGCTGAGAAATGGGCCACACTTGCTGGTATTTCTCCACCACAGTTTCTTTAAAAAGCAAGCATGGACAGGGCGCCATGGCTCACACCTGTAATCCCAGCACTGTGGAAGGCCAAACGGGAAGATCACCTGAGGTCAGGAGTTTGAGACCAGCCTGGCCAACATGGTGAAGCCAGCTAAAAATACAAAAATTAGCTGGGTGTGGTGGTGCATGCCTGTTAATCTCAGTTCTGCAGGAGACTGAAGTAGGAGAATCACTTGAACCCAGGAGACAGAGGTTGCAGTGAGCTGAGATCATGCCACTGCACTCCAGCCTGGGCCACAGAGTGAGACTCTGTCTCAAGAAAAAAAAATCGAGCATGGTGTGAGCATGTCAGCTTGAGGTTTAAAACCAAAAGGCGGTCTGGATCCAAGATGGCTGAGTAAGAGCAGCTCTGGATTGCAGCTTCCAGCAAGAGCATGGAGGGTGAGTGGTTGCTGCATTTCCAGTTGGATTTTTATTGCCCCCAGACCAGGAGATTCCCGGGTGGAGGAGTGCCACTGGTCTCCAGCAGGTTGTTTCGCCTATTGCACTCTCCACACAAAAACTCACACAGGTCCGGGCACCAGTTCAGCTGGCGACTGGCATGCCTGGGAGACAGAATTGCCCATTCAACTGATAAACAGGGATCCAGGCGAGGAGATTCCCAGGTGAAAAAGTGCCATGAGTCTGCAGCCTGGCTGTTTCAGCTGGTGCAGCGGGTCTACACACAAAATCTCACACAAATCCAGGTGCCTTTTCAACTGGTGACTGGAATGCCTGGGAGACAGAGTCATCCATTCAACTGAAAAAAGGGGACTGAAACAGGGAGCCACGCCAGGACGCTGGCAAAACCGCCGTGCCGGCCAAAAGCCGCGCTGATGACCCGTAGGGCTCCTCCGCCTGGGAATCTCCTAGTCTGTGGGCAATAAAAATCCGTCCGTAAATGCGGCGTCCACTCACCCTCTGCGCTTTCCCTGGGAGCTGCAATCCTGAGCTGTTCCTAATCGGCCATCTTCTGTATTTATTTTAATAATTTAAAATTTATAAATGCTCCTCTGAGAACCACATCTCACTGACTTTGAATTATAGTATTTTGCTTTCCTTTATTTTTTCTCCTCTGATTTAAAAGCTATACATTCAATTTCTATTCTTCTATGATTACCTTTACATTTTTAACAATTAAACTTAGAATTTTCTAAAATGTGTTATTCAGTTACTTTCTCATTCCATTGCAGAATGGAATAAGATAAGAGTTTGTTAGAATATTTTTGATTCTAGGATTCTACTCACAAACTGCTCCTCTCCAGCTCCCCAAAAATCCTAACTAACCCATATTATCACCTGGAATTTTTATTTCAACTAATTGTTCATATATTTTTATTTATTTAGATATTGCCAATTTTTTTTCTACTTATGTTTTACTTTCCATTGAATTATTTATCAAATTTTTTTTCTTTTGGATTTGTTTTTCTTCTTAAACATTGCCTTTCAAAGTTGACTTCTGGGAGAATGTATAGGTACTATAATATGCTAACATGTTAATATACCTATATTTTACTTTTACTCTTGAAGAGTATATTTTTATTTGTGAAGTTTTATTGTGTATTGAATTCAAGGGTCAGATTATTTTCTCTCAGGATTTAGAAATATTTTTTCGTTGCTTTCTTGCATTCTGTGGTATTGATAAGGGTTCTGATGTCATTGTGATTCTTATTTTTGAAGCTGAAACTTTATTTCTCTGGTAGATTTTGTAATTTTCTCTGTTGTTATGTTTGTGTTCATGGTATTTTGAGTAAAGTTATATATTTTTTCCTTCTTGGAGTTAGGGAACACTGTCATTCTAAGGACTCATTTTTTTTTTTCTCCCAGTTCTAGAATATTCTCAGCCATTATTTGTTATAGTATTGCTTCTCTTTTATTTCTTCTATTATTTGCTTCTAGAACTATCATTAGGGGAAAATCACATTTTTGGGTGTCCCAAATATTTCAGTTTTTATCTCAGCTTTTCATCTTTTTATGCTACATTGAAAATAATCCTTTTGTCCAGTCTTCCAAGTGACTGATTCACTCTTCAGCTATCAAAACCATTTACTGAGATTTTATTTCAGGAGTTTGAAAACACAAAATAGGGCCAGTTATAATCTGAGGTTCATGACACATTAAAATCATTGCTCTACCAGAGTTATTTTATTGTTTTTCATAATATAGTGAACATCCTGGATTATGCTACCACAGTCAATGCATGAAACCTTTGCAATAACTTGCATATATGTTCCTCCCTTGATTTGTTTCTCTGTTTCTCCAAAAGAAGTGTTCTAAGTTTTTATTTTTCACTTTTAAAAAATGTTCATCACACACTGAGATTTTTACCTAAAATAAATGGTTTAGTTTTGCTTCTTTTTATGCTTTATTAAAAGGGTAATTATTTATTTAGTCTTCTGAGACTTACTTATTTTACTCATTAAGATTCTGATATTTATCCATGTTGTCAATCTTCTGTAGCCCATTCATTTTATTGCTGTACAATATTTTATTATATGTATATACCACTACCTATTTATCCATTCTCAGGTTAATGGCACTTGGATTGCTTTTATTTTTAGCAATTTAAGAGATACTCTACTCAGAGTATATTGAGTAGAAAGGGATTTAATACAGGGTATTAGAGACTTACACAGTTGTTGTAAGGGCTTGGGATGAGAAACCATCAGGAAGACAGCTCCTGGCTTGTGGGAAATCTTGAGGTGCAGGAAGCTGTTGTCAATGGCCTTAGCTTCTTGCAGTAGCAAAGTGGGTTACATTTAGAACAATCATCTGATGCCCTAGGCAAAAGGCTATTTCTATTCTCTACCAATGCTTCTTGCTTCAATTATAGCTGCTGTTGAAGACTAATAGCTTCTTCTATTTTGCTTTCCAAATTTTACAGATGTGCTTTTCACTGATACCATCTGACCTAGAATTCTGTTGGCAAGATATCTGGAAAATATAGTTTCTATTCTGTTCTTCTATATTGGAGAAAGTATAGAAGAGGGTGGGGATCATGCTAAGTTGATCACAGAAAATCTAATACAATATGTGAAAGAGATTTTCTTG
Source organism: Cacajao melanocephalus (assembly GCA_963573385.1). Taxonomy (NCBI): domain Eukaryota; kingdom Metazoa; phylum Chordata; class Mammalia; order Primates; family Pitheciidae; genus Cacajao; species Cacajao melanocephalus. The sequence continues at coordinate 46,059 of CAUYLG010014357.1, forward strand.
AACAAAAGTGGAAATGCCAGGTCATAGGACGTGTGAATATTTAAACTTACAAGGTAATGACTAATTTTTTTTCTAATTTGCATTTTCGCTAGAAGTGTCCTACTTCCTATTAATATCACATTCTCTCTACTATTTCATATCATCTAGCTACTTGATTTTTGCCAATAAAGTGGACATGAACCAATATCTTATTATGGTCTTAATTTATGTTTTCTTAATTACTGATGAGGAAGAATCATTTAATATATTATTCCCTATACATTTTCTCTTCTTGAAGTGCCCAATTGACTTTTTCTTGTTTTAGAGATATTTTCCCTATTGTATTTGTTCTTTATCTTATTAATTTTTAAGACTTCTTTAAATATTCATTAGTGACTTAAGATTTTAGGCTATTAGTAAGAGGAGAGTTGCTTGTATTAGACTGACACTCTTGCTGCTAAAAATGATAAATGCTGGAAATTGATATGGTTTGTTGGTATCTCCACTCAAATCTCATCTTGAATTGTAGCCTCCATAATTCCCATCAGTTGTGGGAGGGACTCAGTGGGAGATAACTGAATCAAGAGGGTGGTTTTCCCCATACTATTCTTGTGGTAGTGAATAAGTCTCACAGGATCTGATGGTTTTATAAGGGGAGACCCCTTTTACTTGGTTCTTAATCTCTCTTTGCCTGCTGCCGTGTAAGACATGCCTTTCACCTTCCACCATGATTATGAGGCCTCTCCAGCCACATGGAACTGTGAATCTATTAAACTTCTTATAAATTACCCAGTCTCAGGTATGTCTTTATCAGTAGTGTGAAAATGGACTAATACAGTAAATTGGTACCAGAAATGGGGCACTGATATTAAGATTTCTGAAAATGTGGAAAAGACTTTGGAACTGGGCAACAGATTGAGGTTGGAATAGTTTGGAGGGCTCAGAAGAAGATAGGAAAATGTGGGAAAGTTTGGAACTTCCTAGAGACTTGCTGAATGGCTTTGACTGAAATGCTGATGGTGTTATGGACAATGAAGTCCAGGCTGAGGTGGTCTCAGATGGAGATGAGGAACTTGTAGGGAACAGGATTATAGGTGACTCTTGCTGTGTTTTAGTAGAGACTGGCAGCATTTTGTCCCTGCCCTAGAGATTTGTGGAACTTTGAACTTGAGGCAGATGATTAGGCTTGTCTTGCAGTAGAAATTTTTAAGCAGCAAAGCATTCGAGAAGTGACACGGATGTTGTTAAAAGTATTCTGTTTTAAAAGGGAAATGGAGGCTGGGCATGGTGGCTCACGCCTGTAATCCCAGCACTTTGGGAGGCCAAAGTGGGTAGAGCACGAGGTGGGGAGATCGAGACCATCCTGGCTAGCACAGTGAATCCCCGTCTCTACTAAAAATAAAAAAATTAGCCAGGCCTGATGGCATGTACCTGTAATCCCAGCTACTCAGGAGGTTGAGGCAGGAGAAACACTTGAACCTGGGAGGTGGAGGTTGCAGTGAGCCGAGATCATGCAACTGCATTCCAGCCTGGGAGACAGAGTGAGACTCCATCTCAAAAAAAACAAAAACAAAAAAAACAACAGAAAACAAAAAAAATGGAAAATGGAGCATGAAAGTTCAGAAAATTTGCAGCATGAAAATGCAATAGAAAAGAAAAACCCATTTTTGAGGAGAAATTAAAACCAGCTGCAGAAATTTACGTAAGGAAGAGCCAAATGTTAATTGCCAAGACAATGGGGGAAGTGTCTCCAGGGCAGATCAGAGACCTTTGTGGCTGCCCCTCCCATCACAGGCCTGGAGGCCTAGGAGAAAAAATGGTTTTATGGGTAGGTCCAGGCCCCTCCCTGCTGTTTGCAGCCTAGGGACCTGGTGCCCTTCAGCCCAGCCACTCTAGCTATGGCTAAAAGGGGCCAAGGTACAGCTCAGGCCATGGTTTCAGAGGGTGCAAGCCCTAAGCTATGGCAGCTTCCATGTGGTGTTGAGCCTCTGGGTACACAGAAGTAAAGAAATGAGGTTTGGGAACCTCCACCTAGATTTTAGAGGATGTATGGAAATGCCTGGATGTCCAGGCAGAAGTTTGCTGTAGGGGCAGGGCCCTCATGGATAATTTCTGCTAGGGAAAGGAGAATGGGAAATGTGGGATTGGAGGTCCCACACAGAGTCCACACTGGGGCACTGCCTAATGGAGTGGTGAGAAGAGGCCCACCATCCTCCAGACCCCAGAATGGTAGATGCACCCACAGCTTGCACCATGGGCCTGGAAAGGTCATAGACACTAGACAGCAGCCTGTGAAAGCAATCAGAATGGGGGCTATATCCTGCAAAGCCACAGGTGCAGAGCTGCCCAGGGCTGTGGGAACCCACCTCTTGCATCAGTATGACCTGAATGTGAGAATTGGAATCAATGGAGATCATTCTGGAGCTTTAAAGTTTAATTGCCCCTCTGGACTTTGGACTTGCATGGGGCCTGTAGCCCCTTTGTTTTGACCATTTTCTACTATTTGTAACAGCTGTATTTACCCAATTCTTATATACCCAGTGTATCTAGGAAGTAACTAACTTGCTTTTGATATTACAGGCTCATAGGCAGAAGGAACTTGCCTTGCCTCAGATGAACTTAGGACTGTGGACATTTGAGTTAATGCTTAAATGAGTTAAGACTTTGGGGGAATGTTGGTAAGGCATGATGGATTTTGAAATGTGAGGACATGAGATTTGGGTGGGGCCCAGGGTGGAATGATATGGTTTGGCTGTGCCCCCACCCAAATCTCATCTTGAATTGTAGCTCCCATAATTCACATGTGCTATGGGAGAGACATGGTAGGAGATAGTTGAATCATGGAAACGTTTTCCCCCATACTGTTCTCATGGTAGTGAATAAGTCTCATGAGATCTGATGGTTTTATAAGGGGAAACCCCTTTCACTTAGTTCTCATTCTGTCTTTGTGCTACCATGTCAGACTTGCCTTTTGCCTTTTACCATGAATGTGAGGCCTCCCCAGCCATGTGGAATTGTGAGTCCATTAAACCTCTTTTTCTTTATAAATTACCTAGTCACAGGTATGTCTTTATTAGCAGTGCAAAATAGACTAATACAGTAAATCAGTGAAATGAAACAAAGCTAAAAATGTGTTAAAAAGCACTGAGAAAGACAATAAAACAGACATAAACTGGATAACACACAACCCTTGTCTAGGCATAGGCAAGATCCACATTCACCTGGCTTTTTTTTCCACAGACACACCTCCATTCATGTAACACAACAAGGACAGAGCTCAATAAAAGATCAGTAGTTTTACTGGGATGAGAAGTCAGAGGTCAAAGTTAGGTATGCATGGCCATACTGAGCAAAAATTGGAGTAAATCCCAGAAAGGAGGGAGCCACAGTTGGGGAAGCCCCCCAATCTGCATGCAAACTTCAATCAAATTCTTTGCTGACTCCTATACTCAACATGTATAGGTCAGAGTCAAAATAGCTCAAGAATCAAGAACAGCTGGAAGGCTGAAAGGGATAAGCACAGATTTCAATGTCTGTCCATAGCTGGGAAGATAGAATTTGGAGTTAAAATATTTTCAGATTACAGGTGCTTCACACACAATTCAGAATTTTCAGTGAAACCTCAAATGGGCCATGACTAAGGTCTAAACTCCCGCAGTGGTACTGAGGGATACAAATAAAACTAAAACAGACCTGCTTAAACAAAATCTAACACAAAGACTCAACAAGATTAAGGTGACCCACTGGTAGTTTAACCATCTGTTAGAAAAAACATCAACAGTTTTTCAGAGAAAGGTAAGATAATCTAGAATTTGTATAGTATACTTTTATGATGTCTAGTATACAATAAAAAAATTACGAGGACACAAGAAAAAGGTAGAGGGAGAGAATGAGAGAGAGCGAGAGAGTGAATGAGATAGAGAGGAGAGGGAAGAGGAAAGAGAGAAAATAGTCAGTAGAAACAGGCCACAGACAATCCACATGTTATAGTCAGTAAACAAGAAGTTCAAAATTACTTTGCTAAATATTTTTAAAATAGACAAGAAAAGAGGAATATAGTAGGCAAGGAGATGGTAATTTTCAAGAGGAACATAGAATTTCCAAGAAGAACCAAAAGGAAATTCCAGAATTAAAAATGCTGTATTAAAACCAAACATTCTCTAGATGAAATTAACAGCAGATGAGAACACTGCAGAAGAGAGGGTTCAGTGAAGTTGAAATCAGGCAAGTAGAAATTATCCAAATGAAGAACAGAGATTTACAAATTAAAAAAAGAAAGATTTGAAAAACAGTCTTCATAACCTGTGTGAAAATATAAAGAAATCTAACATTTGTGTAAAGGAAATCTCAGCAAGAGAAGAATCTGAAAAATATTGGTCAAATATTTTCTGTGTTTGAATGAAAATAGTACCCCATGAATATGCGAATGTCAGTAAACTACAAGCAGGACAAAGGACAGAGAAAACCACTTTTAGACAGTTAGGCTGCCGAAAATTAAGATAAAGAGAGAAGAAAAAAATCACAAAGGAATTCAGAGGGAAAATGAGTATATTACATTCCCATTTTTCTATCAATTTTTATTTGTTCTTCCCATTTTTAACAATTTTTTTCTATATTGGGGATATTAACTTTTTATCTGTGGTATATATTGTGAACATTTTCTCCCAAGTTGTCAGTTGTCTTTTGATTTTCTTTATGGTATTATTTTCTCCTACAGTAAAAATGTTCTATGTATTATAGTCATCATTTTTTTCTTTTATTGCTTTTGAGTTTTGAGTTATAGAGAACTTTTCTACTCACCGAGATTAAAGATGAATTCATTCATGCTTTTTTCCCCCCAGTATTTGTGATTTCATTTTTAATGTTTAGATCCTTAGTCCAATTAGAGTTTGTTCCTATATATTGTGTGAGATGTGGGTCTAATTTTATTTTCTGTCCAAATGATTATTCATTTTCAAGGAACCATTTCTAAAAAAAATCTATTCTTTCTCCCAGTGATTTGAGATGGCACTTTGATTATATACTAAATTTTCATAGATATTTGTGTTTATTTCTGCACTTCTTTTCAATTCTACTGATTTATTTGCTTATTTATGTGCCTGTGCCATAATATTTTAATTATAGAGTTTTTATAATATGTTTTAGTGTGCAGTAGGGCTAGTTCTTTCTTATAGTTGTTTCTTTTGTATTATTTTCTTGAACATTTGTGCATGTTTGCTTTTGTTCATACAAACTTCAGTATGAACTTGCCTGTCTCCTTAACATTGCTCTTTGATATTTTTATTGAGATTGCATTGAGTTTATAAATTAATTTAGGGAAAACATCTTTACAATATTGAATCAAGAGAAGGGGCTCTATTTTTTCAAAATTATTTTTGTGTCGTTTAGGGATGATTTGAAATTGTCATCACATGGGTTTGCACATTTCTTGTTAAATGTCATCCTGTCTTTAATCTCTTTTGTTACAATGGTGAAAGAGCTTCTTGCTACCATATATCTTCTGTTTATTGTTTGTATATATAAAGGCTATTGATTTTATATTTTGATAGGTTCCTGAATTCTTTTACAATTTAAGTTAATTTTATCATTGATTCTCTGGGGAGTTCTAGGTATAATATATTATCATCTGCAAATAGAGATAATTTTATTTTTTTCTTTACCCATTCTTATGTTACTACTTTCTCTTGTGTAATCATATTGGTTAATAGTCTAGTACAATGATCAATTGCAGAGATAGTGAAAATCTTTGCCTTATTCCTCAGCTAATGTTTTTCCATTAAATAACTTCCTGACCTTAGCATTTTAGACATGTGTCTTTATCTATCACCATCTCTATATTTCTGTCTCTGTGTATCTATATCTCTAGACAGATAGAGAATATTATGTTATGAAAGTATTTCTTCATTCCTATTTTTTGAGTATTTTCTCTTAAAGAATGAATGTTAATTTTGGTCAAAGGTTTTTGTCAGCATTTATGAAGATAATCATGTTTTATCCTTTATATTTATGACTATGGTGAAATATATTAATGTGGTTTCTAATATTGAGCCAAATTTTATTCTGAGAATAAAACCCACTTGGTCATTTCATATTACTTCCTTAAAGTGGTGTTGGATTCTGTCTACTAATATTCGGCTTGGGTATATTTGCACTGATATTTATTGGTGGGATTAGTCTCTGGTTTTCTTCTTTGCACAACCTTTATCTGTTGTATCAATTGATAACATAGTTACTTCAAAAAAGAAATTTGGGAGTTTTCTTTCTTTTTTAATACTCTTAAGTAATTCATACAGCAGTGGGATTATTTGGTGTTTGAGTATCACAGTAAAACCATTTGGGTCTGGTGCCTTTTGGTATAGTTTTCGTTAAGTCTTCCATGAACATAATCTGTTTAAGGTTTTTAGTTTTGTTTTCTTTCTTGGTTCGTGTTTGCTCACTATAAAGCCTTGCAGCTGGGGGCAGTAGGGAGGAAGTATGAGAGATTGCAGATTGGAATTTGGTAAATTTGGAAGTTTGGTATTCTCAGCCTTTAAGTAATGATGTAATGGTTAATTTTATGTGTCAATTTGACTGAACCACAAAATGCCCAGATATTTGGTAAACATTATTTTGGGTATTTATGTGAGGGTGTTTTGTGATGAATTTAACATTTACATTAATAGACTGAGTAATGCATAGTGCCCCTTCTAATAAGAGTAGGCCTGATCCAATCAGTTGAAGATCTGAGTAGAAAAAAATCAAACTCTCCCAAAAAGTAGAAGGAATTTCTGCTTGCTTGACTGTCTTAAGCTGGGGCATCCATTTTCACTGCCTTTGAACTAGAAATGAAACATCAGTTCTCCCTAGGTCTTGAACTAGAACTATACCTTTGACTCTCCCAGGCCTCCAGCTTCTCAACTGCATATCTGGGGACTTGTCAGCCTCCTAATCACATGAGATACTTCCTTATATATAGTTGATCCTTCACAATGTGGGGGTTGGGGTGCCAACTCTCCTGTACAGTCAAAAATGTACGTGTAACTTCTGATTTCCCAACAACTTAACTACTGATAGCCCGCTATCCACTAGAAGCCTTGCTGTTAACATATACAGTTAATTAACAATGTTTTCTGTTTTTTGTATTATATATTTTATCATTACAATAAAGTAAGCTAAAGAAAAGAAGTGTTGTTAAGAAAACATAAGGAAGACAAAATATATTTACTATGCACTAAGTGTAAGTGGATTATTATGAAGGTCTTCATCCTCATCATTTCCACATTGAATAGGCTGAGAAGGAGAAGAAGGATGATGGGTTAATATTGCTGTCCCAGGAGTGGCAGAGGTGAAGGAGCTGGAAGGACAAGCAGGAAAGTCAGGCACACTTAGTGTAACTTTACAAGAATACATTGCAATTCTTGTCTGACATTTTGCTTTTTCATTTCTCTAAAAATGTTTATACATCATAGATGGGCCCATGTAAAACAAAGACAGTGTTGCATCATCAGAACCCTTCTGCTGGATTGTCTAATGTCAGTGTGTTTTCTGACACTGCTTCTTCTACATTTCCTTCATCATCCAGCACAGGTTTGGAAGCATTCATCTCCATCAAGTCATCTTCTGTTAATTTCTCTGGTGTGGCATCTGTTATCTCTTGAATTCCCCAAGATCCATATCTTGAAACCCTTTATTTCCCACCTTTTTTATTTTTTCTTGACCATATCCACAATCTCTCATGATTTCCTTGATTGGCTCTTTGTAAGTCCTAAGAAGTCACGTACAATATCTGGATACAGTTTTCTCAAGCAGAAATTCATTGTTTCAGGTTTGATGGCTTTCATGACTTCTGTAATAACTATGTCATCTTCAGTGATGTAATCCTTCCAGGCTTTCATAATGTTCTCTCTGCAGGGGTTCTCTTCCATAGCGTTGGCAGTCCTTTCCATAAAGTACCGTGTGTGATGAGCCCTAAAGTTCCTATGATCTAGAAGCTGAGCTAGACACATTGCATTTGGAAGCAAGTAAACCACTTTGATGCCTTTGGTGTTGAACTTACAAAGTTCTGAGTGGCCAGGGGCATTGTCCAATATAAAAAGAACGTAAAAGGCAATCTTTTACTGGCAGGGTGTTTCCTGACTTCAAGGACAAAGCATTGGTGGAACCAATCCAGAAAAATGATTTTGTTGTCCAATCCTTTTTGTACAGTCAGAAGACTGGAAGTTGGTATATATCTTTTCCCTTCAAGGCGTGGGAGTTAGCAGCTTTATAAATAGGGGAATTCCTGATCATAAGCCTGACTGCACTTGCACAAAAAGGAAGAGTTAGCCTATCCCTTTCTGCTTTAAATCCTGGTGCTTGTTTGTCCTCTCTACTAATAAATGTTTTTTGTGGATTTTTTTTTCCCCAGAATAGAGCAGTTTTGTCTGTATTAAAACCTGTTAAGGCAGATATCCTTTCTTCTCAATGATTTTCTTAATGGCATCTGGGAACTTGTCTGATGCCTCTTGGTTAGCAGAGGATGTTTTTCTTGTTATCTTGTGTTTTTTAAAGCCAAACCTCTTTGTAAAATTATCAAACCATCCTTTGCTGGCATTAAATTCTCCAGCGTTAGATCCTTTACTGTTTCTTTACTTTAAGTTGCCAAATATTGACTTTGCCTTTTTTCAAATCATTTTGGTCTATAGGCATGCCTTTCTTACAGCAATTCTGCACCCAAATAAAAGCTGCATTTTCAATAAGAAATAAAAAGATATTTTACAAAACAAAAGCAAGGTTTTCCCATCTGGTGTGGTAGCTGCAGTGATGGCTTTAAGAATCTCGTTTTCTTTCTTTCTTTCTTTTTTTATAACATTCTTTATCCTGGATTAATTTATCTGTGCAATGGTGGGCAACCACAGCTGCACACCTCATTCAAGCAAAGCTGCACATATATCAAGCAATTGAACTTTTTCTTGTAATGTCATGACTTTATTTCCTGGGAGCACTTCCAGTTATCATTCACGGCACTTTGTATGGGTCCCATGGTGCTATTCAAGGCTTATGGTATTGCACTAAACATGATGAAAAATCCTTGAGAACTGCAAGAGATCACTTTTTACTGTAATATGCAGTTTTCTGAAGAGACAAACTGCTCATGTGGAGATGATTAGTGATTAGCATCACGTGGCTTTTTAAGAGGATACTCCCAACTCTTGAGCTCACCACAATAGCAACAGGAAAGGGCTACGAAATTATTACAGTACTACAGTGAGTATCCCAGTCAATTTTGTACAGTTATGATTTAATACTGCATCTTTCTGTTTGAATATATATGTTTCTGTTTCTCATATATATGTATATGTATGTGTGTGTGTATATATATATGTATATGTGTGTATATATATATATATATATATACACGTATACATACACACACACATACATACATACACACACCATTTTGTTTTTCTGAAGAATCCTGACTAATACAGATTGTGGTACCAATAAGTGGGATGCTGCTGTAACAAATAGCTGAAAATGTAGAAGCAGCTTTAGACCTAGGTAATGGGCAGAGGGTTGGAGGAGTTTGAGATACCTGCTACACCAAGCCTAAATTGCTCTAAAAGACTATTAGGAGAAATATGAATGTTGAAGATGATTCTGGTGAGGACTCAAAAGGAAAAGAGGAGACCCTCCATCTTCTTAGAGAATACATAAATAATTCTGAATGAAATGTTGTTATAACAGTGGACATTAAAGATCATTCTGTTGAAACCTCAGGCAGAAATGAGAAATGGGTATTAAAAAATGGAAAAAGGTATCCTGGTTATGATGTGGCAAAGAACTGGTGCTGACCACATGAAAAATTATGTGCTCGTGTTTTGTGGCAAGTAGAACTTACATGCAGTGATACTGGGTATTTAGCTGAATAATTTTCTTAGCAAAAATGTTGTAGGTATGGATTGAATTCTCCAGCCTGTTATAACAAAATGTGATAGAAGAGGAATAAATGGAAGAAACTTTTAAGCAAAAACTGATGCAAAACATAGAGATTTGGAAAATTCTCAGCTTATACATATTGCAAAAAATGGGCAAGCTTATTCTGAAGAGGACACCAAGGATGTGGCTGAACACCATTCAATGAAGAGTTTAGTTTGAATGTGAATCATGAATGTAATTAGCCACTTCAGCTGAATTCAGGAACAGAGGTGGAATTATATCAGCAAAAACACTGCCAGCTGGCACTAAACTGGACATTAAAAATGGGATAGAATGAAAGAAGGCTGTCAATGTACTTAGATCGTACAGGACTGTATGTTGTCTATCTCTATTTTCACTCTTCAAGAAAAGGGAAGAATAACTCTGAAGGCAATTCAGAGAATGGCAGGGCTGACACTCCTTCCACAGACCCAGGAGGTAGGGCTTGTCTCAAAGGTTGGGCCTTTTTGTTTTTTGGGGGCCAGGGTGCCATGGCCTAGTTTGTCTGTGATGGGGCCACCCTCACAGAGTTGTTGGGGTGATGCTGCTGAGGCAGGGAAATGAGACTTGACTCCAGAGTTGGGACTCAATCCCAGAGTTAGGCTCAGGCATTGGACCAAATTGACTAGCTAAAACGGGCACGGGGCAGAAGGAGCTTTCCGTAAGACACACCCACCAGAGTGCCATGTCAGTTTGCCATTGTCATGGCAACACATGGGATTACCATCCCTTTTCATGGCAATGACCCCACCACCTAGAGGGTTTTTCTAGAAATTTCTGCATGAGCTGCTCTTTAATATGCATGTAATTAAAAGATGACTGCAGAACAGCCCTGAGCCACTGTTCTCAGCACGGTGCCTGTGGAGTAGCCCTGCTCAGCAGGAGCCACCATGGAGCTGTGACACTGCCGCTTCAGTAAAGCTGTTTTCCTCTATCACTGGCTTGCCCTTGAGTTTCATCCTGAGCAAAGCAAATAACCCTTCTGGGCTAAGCCCCAGTTTGGGACTTAGCTGCCCTGTATCACTACCACCCCTGTGAGCCTGGAGGGGAGAGCATTGAACTCAAGAGTATTATTCTGGGTCCTTAAGATCTCATGGAATTTGCCTTGCTAGGTTTTAGAATTGTTTAGGACTCATCACTCTCATTTTTTTCCCCTCATTTCTTTTTGAAATGAGAATGTCCATCTAATGCATGTCACACCAGTGTATTTTGAAAACACATAGTTTGTACCTAGTTTTACAGGTTCATAGCTGGAAGTGAGTTTTGCCTCGGGATAAATCTTACCTGCAGACTCATTCGTCTGATTGAGATCGTATTTGGATATGATCTTAGAGTTGATGCTGAAATAAGACTTTAGGGGCTGCTAGGATGGGATGATTATATTTTGAATGTGAGAAAGAATGAATTTTGGGCAACCAGGGGAAAATGTTATGGAGCGAATGTGTATGTTTCTACCATCGCAATCCCAGAGTTCGTATGTTGAAGCTCTAACACTCAGTGTGGCTATATTTGGAGTGAGGAAGTAAAGTTAAAAAAAGATTACAGGGATAGGGCCTAGATCCGATAGGCTTAGTGTGCGTCTGAGAAAGGACCCCAGAGAGCCCACTTTGTCCATCTCCCTCCACGTGTACTCAGAGTAAAAGCATGTGGGGACAAAGTAGCTACCTACAAATGAGAAAGAGAGCTTTGACCAGAAATGGAACCCTGCCAGACTTTGATTTGGGACTTCAGGCTCCAGAAAATGAGAAATAAATTTATTTTGTTTAAGCCACCCAGCCTGTGGTATTTTGTTACAGCATCCTGAGCAAACTGATACAAATGGTGAGGCCAGGTTTTTGTGTAGAATTTTCTTGGTTATGTAGTTGTGTCATTATCTTTTGGGAAGGAAATTTGTGGGAGATTGATTATTGCACAACTACTGTTGTCTTTAGCTATGAGAGAACTCAATTGTATTTACTGAATTCAATGTGATTGACTTTTTAGAAAACAATTTCTGAGTACAATCCATTTGGTTAACCTGACTGTTGAAATATTTTGGACTTTTTCAATTAATTTCCACTTGCGCCATTTTTCTTTTACCTCTTACCATTTTTGGATTGAATAATTTCATTTTTTCTTATTCAGTGTTTTCTCCCACTCAAATGATCAGACACCCTCTCTATCTATCTATATATATATTTGTGATGGAATCTTACTCTGTCACCCAGGATGGAGTGCAGTGGTGCAGTCTCTGCTCATTGCAACCTCCATCTCCCTGGTTCAAGGGATTCTCCTGCCTCAGCCTCCCAAGTAGCTGGGACTACAGGCACACACCACCACGCCCGGCTAATTTTTTTGTATTTTTAGTGGAGACGAGGTTTCACCAAGTTGGTCAGGATGGTCTGACCTCGTGATCCACCTGCCTTGGCCTCCCAAAGTGCTGGGATTACAGGCGGGAGCGCCACTGTGCCCATCCCCACACTCTATTTTTAATTTTTTATTAATTACTATTGAACTTTTACTTTGTTGTATGTTTTAATATAAGAAAATCTAAAGTTAAACAGTATCTTTGTTTTCATCCTGAACAAGACATGATCTTGTCCTGTCTGTCTGCATGCATGATATTTTTTGCTCTTGGTGTCTTCTAATTTCACTAAGATATATCTTAGGAGATTTCTTTTGAATTATCCTGTTTAGAACAAGTTGTATTTATTAGATCTAAAGATTTATATTTATTATTCTTTCTGAAAGATTAAGTGTTGCCTTTCCCCCATTCCCCCATGCTCTCTACATGAATCTGCAAGTAGATTTATGTTGGTCCCTATCACACAATCTTCCAAGATCTCTTAAAACCTTTTTCATATTTTCTCAGTTTCTTATTCCTTTTTTCCTATATTGTGGATAGCTTTTGGATTTATCTTCCAGTTTACCATTTCTCTCTTTATTGCATCAAGCTGATGTTTAACCCATCCACAGAATTTCTGGTTTCTACACATATATTTTTCATTCCTAAAAGCCCTTTTTCCCTAAAAGTTTATTTTTATTCCCAATAACTTCTTGCTGAATGCTTACCATTGAATATTTTACTTCTTAAAACATTTCATATAGCTATGACATATATCCAACAAGTTAAACATCTGCAGTTTTTGTAGGTCTAAATCTGTTATTTCTTATTTATGCATACTGATGCTAATAGCAGTAATTTTGCTAATTTTGTTTGTGAGTTGATTGCTTGTTCTTAATCATGGTGAGTCCTTCAGGACTAACATATTTATTAAATCCAGTGTGAGTCTCTTTTTCCTTAAACCTGTGAGTTTAGTTCATTTGGTTATCCTGATGATTGCTTTAGGGGTCTTTTAAAATTAAGTTATATTTGTCCCATGGTTTTTACCCTTTTACTATTTTTGGATTGAATATTTTTGCTCTGCTTGATCTACTTAACTTTTTTTCTCATTCAAATTTATACACTCTCCTTTTAATCTCCTATTACTTACCATTCAGCTTTCATCAGGTGTAGCTAATATCACGGAATCTAAAGTTAATACCTTTACATCTCAAACAATACTCAAACTTCAGAACACTTTATCTCTGACTGTCTTTCTGCAGGCTTATAGATTTCCTTTATATTAGTTTGTCTCCAGCTCCCAATGCTGTAAGTCTCTTCTGCTCTGGGTCAGCTTCTCAACTTTGTGGGCTTGAATCCTGCTTACCCTAGCCTGCTTTTACTGTGTATTCCTTACCCGATTCTTGAGCTCTCCCATCTCAGATGTTAGCTTCAGAAACCCTAGCCCTGTATTCCTGGCAGTGTTCATGTTTATTTCTTTGAGGGATTTTTTGGAGAATTCTCCTATCTTTTTTTTTTTTTTTTTTTTTTTTTTGAGTTGTAGTTTTGCTCTTGTTGCCTAGGCTGGAGTGCAATGGTGTGATCTCGGCTCACTGCAGCCTCTGCCTCCCGGGTTCAAGCGATTCTCCTGTCTCAGCCTCCCGAATAGCTGGGCTTACAGGCATGGGCTACCACACCAGGCCATTTTGTGTGTGTGTGTGTGTGTGTGTGTGTGTGTGTGTGTGTGTGTGTGTGTTTTTAGTAGAGACAGTTTCTCTATGTTGGTAAAGCTGGTCTTGAACTCCCAACCTCAGGTGATCTGCCGGCCTTGGCCTCCCAAAGTGCTGGGATTACAGGTATGAGCCACCACACCTGGCTCCTGTCTTTCATAATAACAACAGTACCTCCAAGAGTACATTTTTTCCCAGGGTCTAGTTATTGTAAGAAGATGAGTCTTCCATAGCAACAATGATTAATGGTACATTCTGAACCTCATATTTTTTTTGTTTCAATTATTATTCTACTCATAATTATGATACCTATTCATTTTTTATATAAAACTATTTTTGTTTCACAACCGCTACTCTTATTTAATAATTTATTGTATTTTTAAATATACAAACACCAAATTTATTCTTTTCCCTAAAAATTAATTGCTCAATTTTCACTTCGTATAAGAAATTCTTTTAGAGCAGTAAATAAAACAAAATTCTCTGCCTTCATAGATTCAATATTGTAGAGAAAAGGAATAATGGCTGACATTCATAGACTGCTTAATGTATGTCAGGCATTGCTCAATAGTGACATTTTCCAAATTCTGTAAAAAAAAAAAAAAAAAAAAAAACACTGTTTCCATCTTTAGTTACTATCTCCTTGGATACTTAACTACCTATTTTAAAAAACCCTTTTCAGATTATTCTATTATTACTATTCCTTTAAGCTTAAATTATTCCACACATGGATCTTGTTTTTCCTCCTTCATGTGTTAGATTTCCAGTTGGTTGGTGTCTTGCAGTTCTGTTCTCATTGCCTAAGAAAGAGCTTTTCCTTGTTCATTATGGATTATGATGATCTCCTAAGGCAATCGTCTTGTAGCGGCACCAACCCAAATCTTGAGAACTTAAAGTTCAAATTTTAAATGACCCTTAGGGTATAAACAACTACAGGGTCTGTTTCATAAAGTTGCAAATACACACACACACGCGCACACACACACACACACACACACACACACACACAGCAGTATAATATTTTTAAGCCATTGGTCTCTTTTTATCACTTTAGTTTTCTGTTTTTGGCTACTTTGAATGTGTCTTTCTAATCTATGGAGATATTCTTCTTTCGTTTTCAATCACAAATATGTATTGATTAGATTACTCTGTCTCTTTTCTATAATTTCTTTGAGTTTAGTGAAAAAGGATGAGATTTCGTTTCATGCTTATTCTGCCATCTTAAATGGAAAGTTCAGTTTAAATTTCATGTCATTTTCAAACTTCTGATATAAAATATATTTGTGTATTATGAATAGTTTTTTTTTAATTGGAAATTTTCTTTTATCTTTTAGGCATATAGTGACATTGCCTCATCTGCTAAAACCTTTCCTTTGGTAGCTGCAAATAATGACATGCAGTTTAGCTAGTAAAGCTATTGAAAGTCTTCATAATTAACTTTATATTCAGAGAGGAATTATAGCTAAGAAAGTTTCTAGGTTGCTGTACTGAGAGAGAGGCCATGACTTTGTGGTATAAACATAATTATCTGCTTGGTTGTTGATTCTGCTTATGTTTTTAAACCCTTGAACATTGACATTGGCATCACTGTAAAATGGACTTTATAAAATATTTCTATGAATGCCTCACATTTTTTTTAGTCTTAGATGAATGAGAGATGGTAAAATATTTTATTACAGCTAACATTTGAGTTCTATTAAATGCCAGAAGTAATAGAGCATGATTGCTCAGGGCCTTCTGTACCAATTATTTTTATGATGGAAAGAAACCCTCTCGGCATGGGATTCCTCTGAAACAGGATGAATACCATCAGCTTCTTCAATGGATTCCTAAACACATGTTTTCATTTTCCTCGCAAAGATAATGAAAAGTGTACAGATCCCTGTGGAGCATCACTTGTTATTTTCTGTTTCTTCTTTACCTGAGATGCCTTTCTAAGAATTCACACTCTAAATAGGAACCTCCAGTTCACTAAGTAGCTGCCTCATAGCTGCACATTATTCAAACTGTGCAAGCAACAGCTGTGAATGAGAGAAATGCATATCATCATAGAGCTTATGGAGCTCAATATGTTAGTTCTGTTTATTCAAAAGACCACCTGTGTTTCTGGGGAAATTGGAGAAGTTCCAAAGGAGAATGAAGACACAGCAGACAGTCATGAAACCTTCAGAGTCATAAGCAGAAACATCATTGCTTTGGGTTAAACACAATGTGACAGTCCTTTGGGAAACTTGATTTCCAATATCTATAGCACAGCATTTTTGGTTGGAACATTAATTAGCAAATAGATGGCTAAAATGCTCAGCTGCCTCTTCTCACATATAGAAAGGGTATGAAATTATGACTATCACTGTGAGGAGAAAATTACATTGCGATGTGAAAAGAAATTCCCCTAGTTGTCCATTTTTTAAAGTTATATTTTTCCTTGTTTAACATTTGTGGAGGTTGTTTTATTGAGCCTAAATCCACAAAATGTTCTGTTTTCTCTTGAATTGATAATCATCCTGTTTCCTCCTGGTTGTTGAGGGAAACTGAGTTACCTTGGGGCTCCTCAGCAAACCCCTCCCATCAATAATGTCACTTTCACCCTGATGGGTCCTGACTTGAAGAGAGAATGTGAGAGAGAAAGGTGGAATAATGAATGAATGAACGATGCATTGTGATGTCTGGTGCCCTCATATAAAGGCTGCAGAAGAAGGGAAAAGGCCAAATTTGTCTGACAGGATACCTAAATTGAGCATAGCCTCAGGGTAGGAAAAATGCAAGTAATTCTCTTTTCTCTTTCTTGATTGTGTCCATGATGAGATTGAATTGCAGAGCTATGCTGCTATCACAACATCCGGTTGCTCTATAGGAACTGCGTTGTTGGCGGGGATCTTTCTCCGGCTTCCTCCTGCCCCATTAAAGGCTCTCTGGCTATATCGAAGGCATCCTGTCAGAACTGTGGCCTGCACCCTGACACGGGCACTGGGCTAATTCTTTACATAGTTGCAGAGTGTATCTTAGGATCCCACAAGCAACTCAAGATTACTCTACCTTAGAGAAAACAGCTGATCGAGACAGAGCTGATTTAGAGGTGGCTTTTTTAAAGTGCTTCCAGAACACACTCTTCATTCTGGTTTCCCCAGCTTTGTTAGGAAAGCATAGATATGTCATGGGGAAGCAAACCTTTCCACACAACGTCATATACTCTCTGCCTGAGTTCTTTGATTCTTTGCACAGTGGTGCATGTCTATAGCATTTCTTGCAGGGTCCAGGGACCATTTTTAAAAATGAGGTTGGGTAAATGTGCAGACTATGAAAAGATATATTAGGTATAAATGTTCTCCCCTAAGAGTCCAGGCTACTCCTCTGCCAAAAGCCAGCAAAACACCAAGGTAAAAGAAGACAGCCTCGGTGGGATCTTGTAATAGAAGGCAGAGGTCATTTGTACACAAGATTATAGTTTCATGTAGAAATCAAAAGTGTGAAAAAATCACGGTGGCAAGAGATAAAGTTCTTGGTTTTTGAAATGTGTTATACGTGTATATATTTTTCTTTTTTCCCTCTCACCTCCCCCATATACTTTTAATATGAAATTCTTGATGCTGCCAGAGATGCTATCTGCCACACAATGGGTATTTGTGTGGATTGCATTCTGGGCTGGGGCGGCTGAGCATTCTCGTTGTGGCTAGCTAATTGGTAGTGAAAAGGAGATGCCTAGACTTGCCTATGAGGAATTACTCAACTGTTCCCCTTGCAGCTGGTCTACCTGAGAGTGGGTTTATGAGCCAAGCTCTGGTGAGGGGTGGCAACAGTGGTTAAGACGACCTGCCAGTGAAGCCCCCCTCAGAAAAGCATTCCACACCTGTGTTGCAGAGAATAAAATATCCTTTGTTAATTTCTCCCTCTCTTGTCTTTGCTAGTGTAACGGTGTGAGTTATTGAAAAATTCATTAGGGTCCTGTCCTTTTTGCTGCCCTATACTTCGCAAATGAATAAAAGAGGTAATTTTTTTTTCTCTCTGTTAAGCAAAAGTAACATAAGAAAAACTACTCAAAGGCTGATCCAGGTACCAGCAGCAGCAGCATCCCCTAAAGGCTTGCTAGAAATGTCAGTCCTTGGGCCCTATCTTAAGCCTACTGATTCAGAATCTCTGAGGTGGGGACCAGCAAACTGTGTTTTGATAAACTCTCCAAGCAAGTTTTATGACGTCTAAGTCTGAGAAGGAATGGGGAGGCAGGAAATAATCTTTCTGGTTATATACCATCCAAATGGTCTCAGAGAGAAGAAGGTAAGAGACAGACAGGAGCCAATGTAAGAAAGACAGCTGGAGTCCCCAGCACTTGGAAGATAGAAGGCAGTGAGCTCTGTAGGTGGCAAATGGCATCTGTTCCCAGGGGCTCCCCCTGTAGGTAGCAGGTTTCTATTCCACGGGAATGCCTGGAGACCGATCATCACATCTGTGGCCTTGGGAGTGGCAGTGAGGATTCTGACTGCTGACTGTGGCTTGGAAAGTATGGACCCTGCTACTAGAGCCATTCCACCTATCTGAGTGCCGTGTGAGCTTGGATAATGAGGAATGCTTGGGGAGACTACCAGGGATGGAAAGCCAGAGGCGCCTCTCCCAGGACTCTTGGACTGTGCCAGCACAGGGTTTTCAGATAATCCCAGCACAGTAGGGGCCAATCCCTGTAATTTTCCTCATATTGAATTTTCTTCCAATTTTGGCTAGGGGGGAACAAATGAAACTTAGTACAATTTCAAAAATAAATAAAACAGATAGGAGTATGTCATATAAACCACTCCTAGTCATATCAGTAGGAATAAATATTATTCAAGAAGACACATCAAGTGTGAGAATGTTTGCTCCCCTCTGCCTTTAGTAAAAGTGAAGAATTCTTATGCCTGATATCTTCTGAGAACTGCTTCTTAGTAAATGTTTAGTACATTTATTGGTTAACTACCAGGCAAAGGGAAGATATATCTTTCCTTTGTTTGTCTCTATGTGAAAAAAATTTTAGAAACATTTAGGGAGAATATAAGAAAAATAAAATGACACAACTGATTGGTTTAAGGTTGAGCGGCAGAAAACCGTGTGTGTTGTCATGGAAAAAAGGCAGGAGTGGGAGCCTCACTTTGATTCCCACTCTGCCTCTTACTGGCAATGTGACTTGAGGCAGGGTGATTTGGCTTAATTTTCTAAGTCTTTATTTCATTAGAGATTTCTATAGCTCATTCTTTTTCATCATAGAGGTTCTGCTTAGATATCCTTTGCTGAGAATGTCCTTTCCTTCCCTCTCTATTTAAAAAATACTCCCCAGTGCCATTCCATCCCTCTTTTTTTGCTTAGCTTTCCCATCTTGGCATTTATCAGAAATCGTGTCATTTATTTATAAATTTGCTTGCATATAATCTGTTTTTCCCCCTAGAAAGCAAGTTCCATGAGGACAGGAACTGAATGCATCTTGTTCATACCTTTAAACCGATGACTAGAAGAGTGCTTAGCAATGGTAGGGCTTCGTGCATAGTTGTTGAATGAATGAATGAGTGAATGAATCATCTGTAAGGACTTGCACTTTGGAGTCAGAGAGACCAGTGTTTGATGCATGATTCTGATGCTGACCAGTAACAATAACCTGGGACAGGTTACTTTATCTCTCTCAGCCTATAAAACAAACTAATAATTAAATAAAATAATGTAGATAAAAACTAATAATTAAATAAAATAACTTAGATAAAAGACAACTGATTGTACGGTACTTAAGAAACAGTAATTGAGATGAATGAATGAAGCTTATACAAGTACTTTGAAAGGGAAAAATCTATAGCAATATGAAATGTTAATATTGATATAATTAATAATAAGGCTAAAAGATCCTTCTAAGGTGAGATTCTAATGCCTGTCTCCTGTGAATGGAAAAACATACCTGGAAGGCTTTGAGAATTGCCCATACCATGTACATACCGTGAAACAATGAAGAGACACAAACTTTCCCAGCTCCATTTTCTTGTGAAAAGTTTTATTATAACTCATCACATGTGAGAGTAAAAAAACAACCACAAACTCTGGAATGAATGCCAGCGGACTCGTGTTTTAATTCTAGTTCTGTTACTAACAAGCCTGGTGATCAGTGGCAGGCAATAACCGCTGGGTGCCAGTTTTTTCATCTTCAAAATGTGGACATAGGAAGAGATGATTTTGATAGCGTTTCTCGGTTGTAAATATTCTATGAATGTATTTACTTTCTTAGAGCTTTTCTATAAGGACCTTTGATTTTTGATCACTTGAGCCTTGTTTTAACTATGAAGTTGGACAATCAAAGTGACATCAGGCCTTTATTCAGCACGTCCTATACAAACTTTAGCACATCAAAGGTCTTCATTCTCTATGCCACGATGTTTATTAAGAGGACTTATTGAAATTATAGATTTTAAATATTTAAGGTGCCATGGTTCAGTTTTCAATGTTCCTAATATTGGGAGAATATGAATATATTGACAGTTGTTATGAGGAGAATGAGAAGTTGTCATTTTTTTCTTTTGGTAAATGAACTTTATCTTTATTCCATGTGAGAAAACGTCAAAAAAAATTGTACTGTCAAGAATTTGCGGAGACTAGGAAGTGAAAATGAAGGATGCCACCCACGTGGGCTTAGAACCAATACTTAAGCTTGTTCCAAATGCTTCTGTCCCAAAATCTGAGTATGAATGAAATGAAAAAAACAAAAATAAAAAAACAACAAAGAGTGTAGACATAACAAGTCTTATGAAAATCAGTTTCTAAAAAGAAGATACTTTAAAAGGAAACACAGATCTCCTTGAGTTGCCATCTGCCTGAGTATTCTAAATTCAGAACACAAATCACTCTGCATAAAAAGTTTCTTGGATGACCAGCAGCTCTTCTGGCAATGACTGGAGAAAGCCTATGGAGACGAAGTCCAGCCAAGGGCATCCCTGGCCTCTGGCCCTCATAAACTGCAAGTCCTAGCTCTTGGTTTGGCTGATGTCCTCTTCTGAGGGCACAAAGTGTACTTTTGAGCCCATAATGGTCTGAAGACCCTTCATGGCTTTGAGGCTAGAGATGAGTTATTCTGCTAAATTGATTTTTCCCCTCCTCTTCTCCGGATGTATGGTTGCTTGAACTATGTAAACTGATACTTGATTATACCAGAACAAAATCCCAATATACATACAAAATGTCTGACTGATTATTTAATTATACAATTCTTCTCTTCCTACCTACTTCAAGATTTTTTATATTTCATTTTGTCTTACCACTTACATCAAAAGTTAGGATGTATTATTTTTATCCACAACCACAATTTTGAGTTTATGATTGTAGGAGGTTGTAGAGAAGGAAAGCACTTCAAAAACAGGTTGATGAAGTGATTGAATCTAAAAAGAACCAGCATAGGCCAGGTGCGGTGGCTCACGGCTGTATCCCAGCACTTTGGGAGGCCGAGGCGGGTGGATCATGAGGTCAAGAGATCGAGACCATCCTGGCCAACATGGTGAAACCCTGTCTCTACTAAAAAAATACAAAAAAATTAGCTGGGCATGGTGGCGTGCACCTGTAGTCCTAGCTACTTGGGAGGCTGAGGCAGGAGAATTGCTTGAACCCGGGAGGCAGAGGTTGCAGTGAGCCGAGGTCGCGCCACTGCACTCCAGCCTGGCGCCTGGTGACAGAGTGATACTCTGTCTCAAAAAAAAAAAAAAAAAAAAAACCAGCATCATGTTCCACACTGCATGGTTACCCAATATTAATGTGTACCGAGGAGCACCAAGGTGACAGAGGTCTTTTTAAAAAATGACATAAGAGACTCAGTAGAGCATTTTAATGCAGCCTCATCTCACTCATCCTCAATTATTAGGACTACATTCACTACTGTTCTTAAAAATGTGCATGCAAATGGAATCATTAGTCTATAATTAATGCTGCTTGTCCATGGGAGCTCTGCCGTGGCCTCTGGATGATGTGAAGGACGCAGTCTGTGCTGGCTGCCCTGCATTCTCACTACTGTTATTTACTGTGTGCGGTGGGTATGGGCATTACATGGGCTTCTGTTCCTTGCCATGCTTCGGTGCTTCCTTCCCATGAGCAGGCAATAAAGTCAAATTTGAAGGAATTCCACTCTTCCAAAGAGGTCAAAACAAGCACTCAGAGAGCATTTTATATTTTTCTTGTGCACATCAGCTGTCTTGCTAAGTGCCTTTCTGTGTAGGATTGAATCAAGGCTGTAGTCCATTTGGGGGAAAAAAGTGTCCAACCACAAACAAAGGCGCAAAGTTGTTAGCATATGATTTTGCATATGATTTGCATGTTAATGGTCCAGTGTCAAAACATACAGTCATCTACCTGTCCCTTTTCCTTCCCCTCTATTGTCAAGATTGGCTGATTAGTCTTATTAAAATTAACTCTTAGGCTTCTACCAGCCTCAACTGCAACAAAATGAAAAGCTGTTACAATGACAGGAGATGTAAATTGTTCAGATTCTACTGGAAGATCCCTCATGTTGATGGTAAAAAGCTAAAGTGAAGAAGTCAGTTGCATGAATTAAAATTTCAATTTGCGAGATGAAATATTGATGGTTGTTAATCTTATTCCTCAAGTCCAGAGAACTTTTTCTTCTTCTCATTGCCATGAGGCTCCAAAAAAAACCATTTGAATGTTCTGTCAATTATCCCTTTCAAATAGACTTATTTTTAAACAAGCAAACAAAAAGTCTAATGTCATGTGCATAAGAAGTACTCATGTTTCTATAAAATTAAATATTTTGGATATTTAGGAATGAAAAGAAATGAAATGAAACACATGTCAAGTAGTAAATTTTGATGAAGAACATACTTGTCCAAGGATGACATCTTAGATAACATAAAGGTGTGTTAATGGAAGATATTTTCCTCAAATTAGCACCATAGAAAGACACTGAATTTGGAAATAACTGCTAATAAGGGTGAGGTGTTTGATTTCAGAGTCCAGTTAATTCAGAAGTGATTCTAGCTCCCTGGCCTATTTAGATCTGTTACGTACACACACACACACACACACACACACACACACACACGTTCTTGATAATTTAAATTATTAGGAATAATGACAATGTTTTATATTATTGCTAAAAGATATGAAGTTATTGCTAAGATGATAGATACTATGCAAAAATACAAAGAGATGTAATAAAATCCCTGTCCTCAATTCAACTAAGGTCTAGCTGGGAAGACAAGTCAAACTCACATAAAAATATAGCTAAAATTTTATAGCCCATGAAGGCATAAGAGTCAGAGGAAGTAAGTTATGGAGTCAGAAAAAGTTCTTCACAAATCACAGGAGATAGCAAAGCTAATTATAATATCATTCATATGTGCATTTAACTCAGTTAATATTTATTGAGGGCCTATGTGTTAGGCATTATGTCTGGGACCAGAAATAAAGCAATAAGTGGGACACAGTTTCTGTTTCCTGTTTCATTTAGTAACTAAGACATACTTTAGCTTGTGTAGTATGTTGGGATTTGTTAAACTTTTTTTGTTTTTTTCTATTTAATTTTTTAATCAATATAACCTTAAGATGATGGTATTTATTATTCCTATGAAATATTCTGAGAGAGAGAAATAAGTCCCACAAAAGTCAGGTGGCTGAGGCTAGACTTGAACTCTGGCCTTTCAATTTCAGGTCTGCTAGCATCTCCAGTACACCAGAATAGATAGAGCAATATAACTGGAGTGAGGGTTACATGTACAGGAGAAAAGAAAAAGCATCTGAAACATTTAGCAAGGTAAGCTCTTAAAGACTGGGCTAAGAAGGAACTTAAACAATTTTACAAGAAAAACAACACATTAAAAAGTGTGCAAAGGACATGAACAGACATTTTTCAAAAGAAGACATTTATGCAGCTCACAAACATATGAAAAAAAAGCTTATCATCACATCATTAGAGAAATGCATATAAAAACCACAATGAGATACCATCTCACACCAGTCAGAATGGTGATTTTTAAAAAGTCAAGAAACAACATATGCTGGAGAGGTTGCAAAGAAATAGGAATTCTTTTACAATGTTCGTGGGAATGCAAATTAGTTCAACCATTGTGGAAATACAGTGTGGTGATTCCTCAAAGATTCAGAACCAGAAATACCATTTGACCCAGCAATCCCATTACTGGGTATATACCCAAAGGAGTATATATCATTCTACTATAAAGATATGTGCATGTGTATGTTCACAGCAGCACCATTCACAATAGCAAAGACATGGAATCAACCCAAATGCCCATCAATGATAGACTGGATAAAGAAAATGTGGTACGTATATACCATAGAATACTGTGCAGCCATAAAAAGGAATGAGGTCTTGTCCTTTGCAGGGACATGGATGGAGCTGGAAGCCATTATTCTCAGAAAACTAATGGAGAAACAGAAAACCAAGTACCACTTGTTCTTACTTATAAGTGGGAGCTGAACAATGAGAACACATGGACACACAGAGGGGAAAAACATACACCGGGGCTTGGTGGGGAATTGCCAGGAGTGGGAGAGCACCAGGAAAAAAAGCTAATGCATGCTGGGCTTAGGTATCTACGTGGGGTCGATAGGTGCAACAAACCACTGTGGCACACATTTACACACACGTAACAAACCTGCACATCCTGTACATGAACCCTGGAACTTAAAATAAAATAGAATAAAATAAAAGACTAGGCTAAGAAATTTGGCCATGGGAACCATTACATTTTCAATGAAAGAATTTTAGTAAAGAAATAAATTTCTTAATCAAATTAATCCTATGGTAATGTGCGAAGTTAGCTCTAGATGGAGAAACTGTTGTCAAGAGATTAGCCACTATCCTGCCACGAGGTAACAAGCATGTTTACTCCAACACTTAGGGAGTAGAGTTGACCTTCATTACTAGAGGCTGTCAGAGAAATGGAAGAAAATGATCATATCTAAAAATTCTTCCCGAGAAATAATTGGCAGTATTGATGACTGCTTGTATATAGGGTTTGGGAAGAACAAAACATGGAATTCGTGTCCCAAATTGTGAACTTGAGAAGTGGAGAATGAATAGTGTTCCTACTGCCAAAAAGGAAAATCAAGGCAAACAAACAAAAAAGAAAACAAAAAGAAACTAGGAGGAATTGGTAGGAATCTTATTTCAGGGGGAGATGGTGTGTCCAGGTTGGATGTGTTGGGAGAAAAGTGATATTGCCATATTCAATAAGAACTGCACACCTGTCAGCTGTTTTTGAAGCCCTAGGTTCAGCAGAGAGACTTTGACATGTGGATTTGAAAGGCTTTTCCAAAAATGTCATCTTCAGTGGAAACCTTGCTGTTTGATGAGATCTGAGGGAAATGTAGAGTGTGAAATGAACAACGGGCAAACGACTAAACATTGTGAAAACAGCCATGGATTTTTGATGACTAATTATGCTCGGCGGATGGATACACCATTTTCCAGGATTTAATTATTATGCATTTCATGCCTTTATTAAAAAATCCCATGTACCCCATAGATACATATATATATATATATATATATATATATATATATATATATGCATGCACACACTACATACCCACACAAATTAAAAATTAAAAAATATTATCCTCTTTTTGATTGATCCTCAATCTTTCAGATGTGTGGACTTAGCCTGTGGTATGCTTTACAGACTTCAAGTAGCTCGTGAATACAGTCCTGGACAGAGGGGTCTCTATAAGAAGTATTATCTCTTCTGGGTCATTCTAAGCATCCCTTCTGCACCAAAAGCAGGAAGCACTTATTCAAGAACCAGGAGGTAAAATCATCACATGCCCTGTTAACACTAGATAGGGTGGTTGTGGTGTAATTAAAAAAATAAATATTTGATCAGTTCTTGGCACATTAAACCCCTTGGAATCTCTTGGGTGATAAGCCTGTCTTTTTTATTCTGATGAGATGACTGGTGACTGAGAGCCCCTAGATAACCTCAGGATGAAGGCTGGTCTCCAGAAAGACCAAGTCACTATTACAGAGTTGGAGATTTCAGCTTTTCCCCACCTCCCTCACCACTGAGGAGTGGAGAGGAGCTAGAGATTGAGTTTGGTCACCAATGGCCAATTACTTAATCATCCTAAATAATGAAACTTTAATAAAACCCCCTAAACAATGGGGTTTGGAAAATTTCTAGGTTGGTAACATGTTGAGGTGCTGAGAGGATGATGCACCTGGAAAGCTGGAAAGGGCATGGAAGCTCTACACCCCTTCCCCCGTAACTTACCCTATGCATCTCTTTTATTTGGAGGTCTCTGAGTTATATCCTTTATAATAAACTAGCAATAGTAGGGAAAACATTTTCCTGAGTTCTGTGAGTTATTCTAGTGAATTATCAAACTTAAGGTGAGGGTCATGAGAACCCATTAAACTGTAGTTCGCCAGGCAGAAGTGTGGGCAGCCTGGGTGCTACCACTGCCCTGGGTTCTTATGACATCCCAGGATAGAAGTTAAAAAAGATCACCAAACATAATGGCAAAGGAAGTTTGTTTTTTTTTGTTTTTTTTTTTTTTTTTGTTTTTTGCATAGGGAAGCCAGCATGAAGAAAGAAAAGGGAATGGGCTTCTTCCAGAGGGTAATGTGTGGGTTAGTTTTATAGGGTCTTTTTATAAGGAAGGGTTATGTCAGGGCATGTTCAGGACGGGTTTTTCTAGCACTTGTGCAGTGGTCAGCATGCTTCTTCATATATCATATATAGCATTAGAATTTTTAATATCCACCTATGGGCATGAATTTTAGCATTAAAATGTGGAAGGGGTAACTTTAGGTTCCAACTGTGCATGTGGGGTTCTAGGGAAATCCCTATCCTCTGTAAACAGGAGTTTCTTCGTCATTTGTTACTGATTGGCTGAGAGTTAGACAAGCTAGAACTTGAGTGAGGGTTTTTAATCCTTTTCTTCTAGACCATCTTATTCCCTACGCTAGAATAAGGAATCAACCAGCCTGCCTATCTCAAAGACACCCTATTGTGGCTGACATCTTAAGTGGGGCAGTCTTGTAGAACTGATCCTTGACCCATGGGGTCTGATGCCAACTCAGGGAGTTAGTATCAGGATTGATTTGAATTGTTGGCCACCCATGTGGTATGGAATAACCAACAAATTGATTGATGTTGGAAAAGATGCTACTTATTTGACATCAGGAGGAAAAAATCCTCTCAGTGTTTCTGAAGGATGCTAAGTTGATCTGTAATATTTACCAGTCCTGGGAATTCACCATTCTCCATTTTGTCCTGACTATTCCCCAAATCAACTATGGAAGTGTTTATGGCTCTGAGCCATGAATATCACTTTCCTGTAGCCATAAGTCAGCAATATAAATTTCTGTAGAGAATTCTCATAGAATGGTGAATAGGAGGTCACCAATAATCTCTGAAAATAATGTTTCAGTAAAACATTTGATGGCAGAAAACAATTCTGAGTATAAGGAATGACACCATAGTTTGAGGACATAAAGGTAAGTTAGACCACTTTAAAAACTGTTGATGGAAAAGAAAGGAGCTACATGACCAAAACAATCTGCAGGCATCCTTGATGTACCTGACTGTTATTTGGATATTCTTTTCAGGGAGCTGGTGATGGTTAAGATTGTGAACTTGACTGGGTTAAGATTGCCTCAATAGCTGGTGAAGCATTGTTCCTGGGTGTATCTGTGAGGGTGTTGCCAGAAGAGACTGACATTTGCGTGAGTGGACTGGGAAAGGAGGACCCATCCTCAATGTGGGTGGGCACCATCCAATCAGCTGCTAACATGGCTGGAACAAGGCAGTGAAAGAAGAAGGGTGAGTAGCTTGCTTGCTGAGCCAGCTCTCTGTTTTTCCCATGCTCTCCTGGACACTTGGCTTCCTCTCCTGCTCCTGGACATCACACTTCAGGTTCGTCAGCCTTTGGACTCTGGAACTTGCACCAGTGGCCTCCCAGATGCTCTTGGGTATTTGGTCTCAGACTTTACACCGTTGGCTTCACTGGTTTTGAGGCTTTTGGACTTGGGCTGAGCCACACTCCTGGCTTTTCTCTATCCCCAGTTTGCAGACAGCCTATTGTGGAACTTTGCTTTGTAACCATGTGAACCAGTCACATGTATATACTCATATAAAAACTCATATGAGTTTATCAGAGAGAATCCACACATATATATTATCCTCTCAGCTCTGTCCCTTTGGATAATTTTTCTGTATTCATCCATTCTCACACTGCTGTATAGAACTGCCAGAGACTTGGTAATTTATAAAGAAAAGAGGTTTAATTGACTCAGTTCCACATGGCTAGGGAGACCTCAGGAAATTTGCAATCATGGTGGAAGACAAAGGGGAAGCAAGGCACGTCTTACTTGGCAGCAGGAGAGAAAAAGCAAGCAAGGAGGCAAATGTCAAAACTTTTATACCTTGAGATCATGTGACAACTCACTCATTATCACAAGAACAGCATGGGGAACCGCCCCCATGCCAGTCATTTCCCACCATGTTCCTCCCTTGACATGTGGGCATTACAATTTGAAATGAGATTTGGGTGGGGACACAGAGCCAAACCATATCACTTGTACAAAGCCCTATAATTCTGCCTCCAGTATGTGGCCAGGAGCTGTATTATGTATCTGATTGTTTTAAGACGAATGGACTCAACATGGGAGACACAATTAGAGAGGGTAGTAGGCATGGAGAAGACCATCAATGTGTGTCAAAAGAGAAAAGACAGATTTGTAACTCTGTAAACTGGCAAACTTAACATTCAACTTCCAAGATTTACAGAGACTTGGACAGGACCATAGGGATCACCTAGTTAAACTTGTTCAATTTACATCTGCAAAGGGTGTTATGACTAGATAGTAGTAGGACTGAAACTAGAGCTCTGGGACCTCACTCCCATAAATATTTCCTTCTCTTCCCCCCTATTTCCTTCCTGATTTTGTATGTGACCTTGTGCTTCATGAGTACCGTGAATACTGACAATCCCTTTTAAGCTTTTTATCTCTGTCTGTTTGATCAAGATATTTCTTATGCTCGTTCTCTTCTTTTCTTTTACCTCTCTGTGTTAAGTTCTATCTTTCCTTTGATATTTATTTAAAATATTTTGTTCCATGAAGACTTTCCAGAGCACCCTTTCTAGAAGTTTTCTCTCCCACTGAGCTGTGAAGACATGACTTACTTTTGCATTGTTCTAATGTATGTACTAGTCTGAAGACCTGGCCAGATTATGAATGCCACTAGAAAGCAAATAAATATGCCTTATATGTATTTGCTTTCTCAAAGGACCCATTGCTTCTTTTCATAGCGTCCATATTTGTCTATCTTCTCTTTAATGATGGTGAGAGGCATTTATGGTGAAGTTGAATTATGTTAACACTAGCTAACTGAAGTGGCCACTTTTTCCTTTATACTGGTTTTCTGAAACCATTGTGCACAGAGATTTGTGGTACAGAAAGTAAAGTATAGTGGGTAAGGATAATAGGAAGTGAGTGCCTGTGTCTTTATAATAGAATGATTTATATTCCTTTGGATATATACTCAGTAATGGGATTGCTGAGTCAAATGGAATTTCTATTTCTA
>CAUYLG010014358.1:0-23483 GCA_963573385.1 Cacajao melanocephalus
CTAGTGCCAGATTTCAAAGGGAATGCTTTCAGTTTTTGCCCACTATCATTGATGGGCATTTGGGTTGGTTCCAGGTCTTTGCTATTGTAAACAGTGTCACAATGAACATACACACGCATGTGTCTTTATAATAAATTATAAAACAGATTTCATTTTTATAAAATATGAATATAATGACAAATACATTAAAGAGAGCTAATGTGTTTCTATAAAAGGTCCTGTTAATACTTTGTGTACAGTGACTTTTAAGAATCTTTTGAATGTCTGAGCTCGAGGTCCTGACAAATGCCTTCCACTGGTAAAAATGGGAAGGGGAAGGGATGGTAGGAGGGCCACTCAGGAGTCATCAGGGAGCTGCTGTGGTAGTCCTGTCAGGGTGGTGGAAAAAAAATATTAGGGGAAAAATATTAGAAAAAGTTATTGAAAACAGTCACCAGCCTTCCATTTTTATTTAGTATAGATCAAAGAACAAGGGTCTTTGGTTAAACACCATTAGAGGGTAATTAACTTCTGCCCGCACCCCACCCTTGGCCCCAGTAGGAGGCAGTCAAGTACCGTAGACAAAGGTTAGTCTTAGGACAACAAGACATTTAGATAAACTCCTTTGCATTCCTCTGTTAATTGCCCTTGGCTTGAAGCCTCAAGATAAAAGAGCTAGCTGCCTTCAGCCCATTCTTTCCTGAGGCTATGTAAACTGTCTGGCCTTCCAAGGAGGTTTGTGACTATATTCTATAATTTTACAATCTTTCCAATCATCTTGAGAGATCTCCTATGAGCTATGTTCTTTGGGACTTGATTATCTGCCCCCAACCTCCCCGCCATAAAAAAAGGTAATTGAATTAAATGGTTTCTGAGGATGCTTTTCACTCTAGCTTTCTGAGCTTCTATTTATTATTCACTGATTCCAAAGTTCTGGAGGAAGAAAGAATGAATAGCTACATAGCCATGTCTTCATGGTGCTATTTGTAGAACCACGTGTGATCAAAATTTAATTTTTATATACACAAGACAAAGCAAATGAAGTGGAAAAACATTCGCGTAAATATCAAGTTTAGGTAAAAATAAATTATAAACCCAGATTTTACTATGTAAGATACATTAGCTTGACTGTGTTTCATTCCTACACTTGTAGTAATGCTATTTTATGTTAATAATAAAAAGAGAATTTAAAAGGTATTAGTTCAGCTAAGTGTCATAGTTTTATTATACTGAGCACTAAAGAATTCAGACAGAAAAATGAATGAAGACAGCAATGGCTATTGTTTCTAGAAAGAAGAGCTATATACCCAACGTATGCATTTATTTAAGTAGAGTATAAGTCTAACAGAATGAGAAAGTGTAACTACCACCCGAATACTTATCACACTACAGTAAAAAGGACTAAATCTAGCCAAACATATAGTAAATTCAAGACTAATAATTTCACCAGGAAGTCTTACAAGCCAAGACTGTTGGTACGGACTCCACCTAGGAGATTATCACAACAATCCACCACAGTGTTAAGTGATTAGATGGTGAACTGAGATTGTGACAGTAAAGATGCAAGAGCTAGCACGTACTGGGTTTTAATGTGCCAGATACTTTTCTATGTACTATGCCTGTACTAGTTAAGTCTCAAAAACCATTGTTAATTCTAAGTTTAGCTGCAAAATATTGTGTCTAGCTCCTTCATCATTACTGTATTCTGCCTTTTCAGGTATAGAAGGTCAAGAGGGGTTATAGATGATAAATCATTAGGAGCTAGAAACAGGAAGCAGAGAACCTTTGTGGTTCACATCCATCATCACATTCAGTGGCCCACAGGGCCACATTGAGCAAAGTATGAAAAAAATCTTCTTAGTAATAACAGTCTTTCAAAAATTTTCCTAGTAACACACACAGGCACACATCTGCAGTATACTTTATTATTCTCAAGGTGATTTTTAAAAGCACCTCACTAATACATCAGCAACTCTTGTAAAGTGTTTATTACTCCTATGTTTCTCAGAAATGGAGTGTCTGAGGTCTAAGGTTAATCATCTGAAGTCAAACAGATTCAAACCTGTTTTTCAGGCCCAAATGTACATTTTTTTCCCATGACATTAAAGACAATTCAGAGCAAAGGGGAATGAAGACGCACCTGTCACAATGCACTGGAGATTTTCCTGATTCTTTTTAGTAAGTTCATAGCTCCCACCCATGTAAATGCTGGTCTCACGCAGGTTTTGATACTAATGATTCCACTGATGTTGCTGGACCTTAATTTTTATTAGCTATTCAATGGAATTCAAAGACGGGCATTTAAAACCCATCCTGGAGTGCTCTGGAAATATAACTTACTTTTCATCTGATTTTTGTGAAAATAAATTCATACCTCCTGCTATTTAACGTGGATGATACTCCCCAGAGTTCTTCATGCAAATGTGGAATTTAGGATTAGAAGTTTGATGGATCCTCTTTGTTTGCCTCTAAAAAGAGTAAGATGGAACAACGTCACTCAATCCATTAGACTTCAACAGGTGGCTCAAAATGTCCTATCATGTAGTTAAGTGAAAAAGAAATCTGAAAAAAATAAAAAAAGAAATAGAATAAATGTATTACATTTGGTTTATTTATGAGAAAGAACTATCTGAGTCAGTCATCATAAAGAAGTATGCTTTTAGCACTTAACAAATTCAAGAATCATGGACCAGCTAAATAATTGAATCTGGCTTTACTTTTGATTCCAAAAGTTCTCTTCTATTGCAACAATTGGGCACCTCTTTGGGTCTGTAGTAACTAGTTAAAAATAAAAATGGAGGGTTATTTCCTTCATTGTGTTTTAAATTTTTCTCCGTAATAAAATGGTGCCCCGAGTCTCTTGGGACCTCAGCTGAGTTCACTAGACTTGAGAAGTGAATAGCACCTGTTCAAATCAGAATGGAGTGCAGTGGACAGGCAATGTCAGGGGACTAAGGGTATCTCTGGGTAGCCTTTTTTTTTTTTTTTTTGAGATAGAGTCTCAGTCTGTGCCCAGAATGGAGTGCAGTGATGCAGTCTCCACTCACTGCAACCTCCGCATCCTGGGTTCAAGCAGTTTTTCTGTGTCAGCCTTCTGAGTAGCTGGGATTACAGGTGCATGCCACCACCCCTGCTTTTTGTATTTTTAGTAGAGATGGGGTTTCACCATATTGGCCAGGCTGGTCAACTTCTGACCTCAAGCGACCTGCCCACTTCAGCCTCCCTCTGAGTAGGTTCTGTTAGCACACACACTTAACATGGTAAGTCACTGTGGACACAGCAGAAGGTGAGCTCCATAATGTAATCATAAGATTTAAGGGCAATTTTGGCTAGTTTGGTGTGACATAAATATTCAATGATTTTATACATTTGTAATTAGGTAAATGAAGGCAGCTTTGACATAAAGCATCACAGGGCACTCGAAGTAAAGTAGGTGTCAGGAACAGCTTGATTAAGGTTGTGTGCAATCCACATGAGGTGTGAATAGAGCGTGGCAGTTTAAAGTGCAGAAGAACAGGTACTTATTTGCCTGTATTTATTAGATTTGTTTCAGACATTATAGCATTCTCCTATTAAAGATTCCTTTTTCTTAGTCATAATACCACTTATGTAAAATGTAATATCCTTGAAACTATAAAATTCTACTTTTTCAATCTTTTGTTATTCTATTACTGTGTTTTTATTATATATTTTATATACAAGTATTCAACTTACTATAAAATGTTATTTTTGCATGAAACACTTAGCTTTCTAACAAAAAACAATGTTTTAATCTTCATTGCTCTTCATTTCTTCTTTGGAACTGATTTCCATCTGGTAGCTTTTTTTTTTTTTTTTTTTGGAGGACTTTCTTTAGCATTTATTTCAGTATAGATACACTGGCAATGAATTATCTGATGTTTTCTTTTTAATCTGAATATTCATTTATTTCTCCTACCTTTTGAATTTCACTGAATAAATTTCGAGTGTTTTATTTTTATTTCTGGCACTTTAGCTTTCATTGTTTCTGATAAGGAGTCATACTTCATTTCATTTGTCACCTGTATAAAATATGTCAATTGTCTTCAACTTCTTTCAAAATTTTCTCTGTCTCTTATTTTCAACAGTTTGACTCTGATATGCCAAGGTTGCTTCTTTTTATTGTGCTTACAATTGGTTGAGCTTCTTGGTTTTGTAACTTGACTTTTGAAATTTAATTTAGTGTGTGTTCACTCACGTTATTCAAAAAATATTTTTCTGCTCATTCTCCTCTTTCCCTTTTGATCTTGAATTATCCATATGATAAAGCAGTTGAAATAGTTCTACTAGTTACTAAGGCCCTGGTTTTTTTCTCATTTTTTTTTTCTTCTCTCTTATCTTTTTGGATGAATTCTATCCAACTGCTTTTATGTTCGCTAACAGTTTATTCAGCAGTATCCTATCTGATGTTATGTTCACTATTGTACTTTCCACTTCAGATATGACATGTTTAACTCTGGAATATCTATTTGGTTCTTTTTTGTAGTTGTCATTTTTGGAGTTCCATATCTCTTTTCTATTAATGGATATATTTTCTATTAAGTCTTGGAACATATGAAACATACCTAAAATAGATGAGAAAAAAAAATGCTTGCTGCTATGTCTATCATTTGTTACCCTGAGATCTGTTTCTTTTTATAACTGGAAACTGTTTAATTTCATTAAAGTTTAATCGATAACTTCTAAAAATTGATGCAATGTTTTGCTTTTTTATACATCTAGTAATTTTTAGTTGGATGCTGGCCATAACGACAATATGCTGTGGAGATGCTGGCTTATTTTAAGTATTTTTCTAGCAGCCAGTTGAATTACTGGTGGGTCCTTTCATTCCTGTCATGTTTCATTTTCCTCTTTGTTACAGTGGACCTATCTGGGTTTTGATCTGAGTCCTAGAGCAGGACTGTGATCTAAGGGGTATTTATGGCCTTTCTGGGATCTCACATGAATGTCTGCCATGATCAAAGAGGCATATCCAGTCCGTATGTGCTGGAAGTATCTAAGCACTCCACAGCCTTTGGTGTTGCCCTTCAACTTGAGGGCTTTAAACTAAGTGCCACGGAGTCTACTCAGCGTGCCCAAGTCCAACACAATCCTCAACCAAAGGTCAGCTATGACTTTTCATGCCCTGCAAATTCCAGCCAATTCAGCAACCTGGAACTCACATCTGCATCTACTTAGTGAGACCACCAAGCTGCTTGGGATCAAATAACCTGTGCTTTTAGTGGAGAATGCACACACAGTAGAATGCTGGGCTATCCTGAGACTTACCTCTTGGGTTTCTGTTCTGTCAAGGACCATGCCCTGTACTGCTTGCTGTTCAGTGACGGAAAAGTACAGCTGTATTTTATCTCGTTGTATGGTGACTTCAGTGGGAGGGCAAGTCTTCTTTCATTTAACTTAGCACGGCTAAAAGGGAAAGTCTCACGACATTTCTTTTATTGTGAATGTCTTGCTCTAAAAGTGTTTTTTTTTTTAAACTTCAGTACAACCGGAAGTTTACACTAAAATCCTGTTGTGGGGTTGGGGGTTAAGGGAAGGATAGCAGGGGGTCGAGGGGATTGGGGAGGGATAACATTAGGAGAAACCTCTAATGTAGATGACGGGGGGATGGATGCTGCAAACTACCATGGCATGTGTGTACCTATGTAACAATGCTGCATGATCGGCACATGTACCTCAGAGCATAAAGTATTAAAAAATAAAATTAAAAAAAAAATGGAAGCAATACCAAAACAGCCAAATGCTCTTTCCACAATTTAAAAATCGGCAGGAGGTTCCTTTTTCCACCTTTGACACCCCTGTGAAAAGGAAAAAAAATACATAGGACTCCTTGCTTTATAGTCAACAAATCTAAGGTCATGTGATCCTGACCTGCTACTGAGGCCCAAAAGTTAGTAATCACTTCTATATAGGAGATATAGTTATTTGTCATTAATGGTTGTGTCATTAATGATTTATCATCCCTGGACAGATAAGCTTTATTTTTAATTGTAGCTTTCTAATACAGCTAATGCTCCATTGTATACTATGACAGATCCTTAATGAACTATGTAACCTACTATCACTAATGCTCCATTGTGTACTATGACAGATCCTTAATGAACCTATATAACCTATATATGTCATTACATTACCATAAAAAGTGAGGGAATTCTGTATAGCAGCTTTGTGAAGGAGGCCTATCAATATCTTGGATTTTCTGCAGACGCATTATAGATTTAACCTGTGGCATTATCTATAAATAGAGTGATTATTCATGGATTCTCATCTATACATGGTTAGAAGTAGTATGATTTAATATTAATTACCCAGCATCCTTTTGTGTGAGTTTCCTAAGGCTGCTGTCACAGAGTTTAACATACAAAATGGCTTAAACAACAGAAAGTTACTCCCTGGCACACCTGCAGACTAGAAGCATCTGAAGGCTCTGGGGATGAGCCCTCTCTTGCCTCTCTCCAGTGTCTGGTGGTTGCTGGCACTCCTTGGTGTTGCGTGGCTTGCAGCCTCATTACTCCAGTCTCTGCACCAAAGTTGCATGGTGTTCTTTCCTAGTCGCTCCTAGGGAATAAGATATTCACAGAGACATTCACAGAGACACTGGCCTGTCTCTGTGCCCAAATTTTCCTCTTCTTATAAGGACACTAGTCATTGCATATAAATGATGACCAACTCTGATGCAGGATGAACGCATATTAACTTGATTTTCTGCAAAGATCCTTTTTTTAAAGTTGCAGTCACAGTTTCCAGGTCAACATTCTCTTTTCTTTCTTCCATTTTTTTCTTTTTTTAGAAACGGAGTCTTGCTCTCTGTCTGTCACCCAGGCTGGAGTGCAATGGCACTATCTCGGCTCCCTGCAACCTCTGCCTGCCCAGTTCAAAAGATTCTCCTGCCTCAGCCTTCCAAGTAGCTGGGATTACAGGCATGTGCCACCATGCCAGGCTAATTTTTGTATTTTTAGTAGAAACTGGGTTTCGTCATGTTGGCCAGGCCGGTCTCAAACTCCTGACCTCCGGTGATCCACTGGCCTTGGCCCCTATAAGTGCTAGGATTACAGATGTGAGCCACCACGCCTGGCATGAACATGAATTTTTCAGGGACACTATTCAACGCAGTACAGCTTATTAAAAGTCAGATGTGAGTTCTTGAAACTCAAATCATTTTAAAAGGATTTATGTAAATAACAGAGACTCAATAGTCCTTCAATTCTGTTCAAATTTCTCACTTAAAATACCTGTTCACATCTTTTAAAATTTCCTTTATGATGCCCTCCATCTACTGGTAACAGAGAACATGTCATGTTCCCAAATCCTGACGTGGAGGAGTACTTAGGGGAAAAAAAAGGTATTCTTGCTTATAAATGTGGGTCACATTTTTGCTTCTAAAATTGGGTTATTGTCATACATATTTTTCTTTCTGTGACACTTGAGGGATCAGTGGGAATAAGATAGCCCTCAATAAAGGATCCACTTCTGTTTTCACAATTATATTGTATAAAATTGAGGGTAATAAATGAGGCAAGAAAGAAAAAGTTTTTCTTCTACATTTTTATTAAAAAGTAAAATACCAACAATAGCAATAACATTTCAGGACCAAAATATATTCTGAGATACCCCTCAACAATTTCATTCAGTTTCTAAAATGTATTCTGTAATAATTTATTGTCCTGTTCAACTTGCACACCAATTTATCTTCGAAATGTATATGCTTCTGGAGTGCTATCCTTGTGATACATAATTATTCCCTTGTTTCATTCTCTTCCTCCAGAGCAAGTGGCTATATGGTCGGATGGGTGTTTTTATAATTGTATTTTGTATTTCCACTATCTAGCACAATACTTTTAATGTGATAAATTCATCTCCATGTTGCAAAATCAATAAAAGAATGAATACACACATATCCAATTATTTGGGAAAGAGCTGTGAAACATTTGACAAATCTTGTGAAATGTGGGGTCTATTTTATTTATATAAGTATACACAACTATTAAATGTCAACCATAAGTAAAAAATAAGTCCCCTCACTTTGTATTTGTATTATTTTTTAATGATTTAAGTCATGCATGTTTAGGCAAGAATGCCATAGAAGAGATGTTATGCCCCTCCTAGTGCAAGTGCTTTATATCAGGAGGCACATGTTGATACATCTTCATACTATGTTGATTTTGATAAGTGGGTTAAGGTGGAATCTTACAGATTTTTCCATGGAAAGTTAGTATGTTTTATTTTGGTAATTGAGAAGATTTTTGCAGAGAGGGATTTAACTACTATCCAAGTATCCTGTTTCTCATCTTACTTTCACCCATTAAATCTTAGCAGATATAAGTAATTCTCATTACTAGCAATTATTACTGTGGTTTTTGCAACAATATGTATCATTACCTATTCCTACATTTCACACTTTTTTTCATTAAAAATTTTATTTTTTGTAAACTTACTATATGACACTGTAGTAAGCAATAGAGACACAAATGTAACCAAATTATAGTTTCAGTCTAGCTAACTTGATGGTCTAGATGTACATCTATATTTTAACTCATTCTGAGATTTATATTGCCGAGTTTCCAAAACAATATTAAAATTCTTGTTGTATTGTATTGTGGCTATTCACTGATTTGAAAAGAAGATATATACTGTGGTTCTCTTTAAACTCATTCATATTATTATTTTTTTTAGCTATACTTTCAATCCTGGGGTACGTGTGCAGAATATGCAGGTTTGTTATATAGGTATACGCTTGCCCTGGTGGTTGGCTGCATCCATCACCCCATCATCTATGTTAGGTGTTTGTCCTAATGCTATCCCTCCCCCAAACCCCTACAAGCCCCAGTGTGTGGTGTTCCCCTCCCTATGTCCAAGTGTTCTCATTGTTCAACACCCACCTATAAATGAGAACATGCGGTGTTTGGTTTTCTGTTCTTGTGTTAGTTTTCTGAGAATGATGGTTTCCAGCTTCATCCATGTCCCCGCAAAGGACATGAACTCATAATTTTTAATGGCTGCACAGTATTCCATGGTGTACTGTATGTGCCACATTTTCTTTATCCAGTCTATCACTGATGGGCATTTGGGTTGGTTCCCAGTCCTTTCTATTGTGAACATCTGCAATAAACATATATATTCATGTATCTTTATAATATAATGATTTATAATCCTTTGGGTATATACCCAGTAATGGGATTGCTGGGTCAAACGGCATTTCTAGTTCTAGATCCTTGAGTTATCGTCACACTGTCTTCCACAATGGTTGAACGAATTTACATTCCCACCAACAGTGTAAAAGCGTTCCTATTTCTCCACATTCTCTCCAGCAAGTGTTGTCTTTTGACTATTTAATGATCGCCATTCTAAGCGTCATGAGATGGTATCTCATTGTGGATTTGATTTGCATTTCTCTAATGACCAGTGATGATGAGCATTTTTTTCTTATGTTTGTTCGCTGCATAAATATCTCTTTTTGAGAAGTGTCTGTTCATAAGCTTTGCCCACTTTTGGATGGGGTTGAATTTTTTTTCTGATAAGTTTAAGTTCTTTGTAGATTCTGGATATTAGCCCTTTGTCAGATTGCTAGATTGCAAAAATTTTCTCCCATACTATAGGTTGCCTGTTCACTCTGCTGATAGTTTCTTTTGCTGTACAGAAGCTCTTTAGTTTAATTTGATCACATTTGTCTACTTTAGCTTTTGCTGTCATTGCTTTTGGTGTTTTAGTCATGAAGTCTTTGCCCATGCCTCAAATGGTATTACCTAGGTTTTCTTCTAGGATTTTTATGGTTTTAGGTCTTATGTTTCAATCTTTAATCCATCTTGAGTTAATTTTTGTATAAGGTGTAAGGAAGGAATCCAATTTCAGCTTTCTTTGTATGGCTAGCCAGCTTTCGCAACATCATTTATTAAATAGGGGATCTTTTCCCCATTGCTTGTTTTGTTAAAGATCAGATGATTGTAGGTGTGTGGCATTATTTCTGAGTCCTCTGCTGTTTTAGTTACTGTAGCCTTGTATAGTTTGAAGTCAGGAAGTGTGATGGCTCCAGCTTTGTTTTTTGGTTTTTTTTTTCCCCCCTTATAATTATCTTGGCTATGTGGGCTATTTTTTAGTTCCATAAGAAATTTAAAGTAGTTTTTTCCAATTCTTTGAAGAAAGTCAATGGTAGCTTGATAGGGATGGCACTGAATCTACAGATTACTTTGGTCAGTATGGCCATTTTCACAATATTGATTCTTCCTATCCATGATTCATGGAATGTTTTTCAGTTTGTTTGTGTCCTCTCTGACTTCCTTGAAGCAGGGATTTGTAGTTCTTGTTGAGGAGGTCCTTCACATCCCTCGTAAGTTATATTCCTAGGTATTTTATTCTCTTTGCAGCAGTTGTGAATGGGTGTTCCGTCATGATTTGGCTGTCTGTCTGTTACAGGGTTTAAAGGAATGCTTGTGATTTCTACCCATTGATTTTTGTATCCTGAGTCTGCTCAAGTTGCTTATTATTTTAAAAGGATTTTGGGTTGAGATGATAGGATCTTCTAAATATACAATCATGTCATCTGCAAATAGAGACAATTTGACTTTACCTATTTAAATACCCTTTATTTATTTCTGTTGCCTGATTGCCCTGGTCAGAATTTCCAATGCCATGTTGAATAGGAGTGGTGAGAGAGGGCACCCTTGTCTTGTGCTGGTTTTCAAAGGGAATGCTTTCGGGTTTTGCCCATTCAGTATGATATAGTCTCTGGGTTTGTCATAAATAGCTATCATTTTGAGAGATATTCCATCAATATCCAGTTAATTAAGAGTTTTTAGCATGAAGGGCTGTTGAATTTTGTTGAAGGCTTACTCTGCATCTATTGAGATAATCTTGTAATGTTTGTATTTGGTTCTGTTTATGTGATGGATTGCATTTATTGATTTGTGTATGTCAAACCAGCCTTGCATCCCCAGGATAAAGCCCACTTGATCATGATGGATAAGCTTTTTGATGTGCTGTTGGATTTGGTTTGTCAGTATTTTACTGAGAATTTTTGCATCGATATTCATAAGGCATATAGGCCCGAAAGTTTGTTTATTTGTGTCTGTGTCAGGTTTTGGTATCAGAATGACGTTGGCCTCCTGAAAATGAATTAAGGAGGATTGCCTCTTTTTCTATTGTCTGGAATAGTTTCAGAAGGAATGGTATCAGCTCCTCTTTGTACCTCTGGTAGAATTCAGCTGTAAAACCATCTGGTCCTGGATTTTTTTGGTTCGTGGACTATTAATTGCTGCCTCAATTTCAGAACTTGTTATTTTCTGTTCAGGGATTTGCCTTCTTCCTGGTTTAGAATTGGGATGGTATAAGTGTCCAGGAATTTATCCATTTCTTCTAGATTTTCTGGTTTATTTGCATAGAGGTGTTTATAGTATCCTCAGATGGTAGTTTTTATTTCTATGGGACTGGTGGTGATATCGCCTTTATCATTTTGATTCTTCTCTCTTTTCTTCTTTATTAATCTGGCTAGAGGCCTATCTATTTTGTTATTCTTTTCAAAAACCAGCTCCTGGATTCATTGATTTTTTTGAAGGGTTTTTTTGTGTGTCTCTATCTTCTTCAGCTGTGCTCTGATCTTAGTTATTTCTTGTCTTCTGCTAGCTTCTGAATTTGTTTGTTCTTTCTTCTCTAGTTCTTTTAATTGTGACATTAGGGTGTCAATTTAGATCTTTCCTGCTTTCTTTTTTAAGCTATAAATTTTCCTCTACACATTGCTTTAAATGTGTCCCAGACATTCTGGTATGTTGTGTCTTTGTTCTCACTTGTTTCAAAGAACATCTTCATTTCTGCCTTCCTTTTGTTATTTACCCAATTGTCGTTCAGGAGCAGCTGTTTAGTTTCCATGTAGTTGTGCGTTTTGAGTGAGTTTCTTAATCCTGAGTTCTAATTTGATTGCACTATGATCTGAAAGAGTGTTTGTTAGGATTTACATTCTTTTGAATTTGCTGAGGAATGTTTTACTTCCAACTATGTGGTCAATTTTAGAATTAATATGATATCGTGCTGAGAAGAACATATATTCTGTTGATTTGGGGTGGCGAGTTCTGTAGATGTCTATTAGGTCTGTTTGGTCCAGGACAGAGTTCAGGTCATGGATATTGTTCATAATTTTCTGTCTTGTTCATCTAATATTGACAGTGGGGTGTTAAAGTCTCCCACTATTATTGTGTGGGAGTCTAAATCTCTTTGTAGGTCTTTAAGAACTTGCTTTATGAATCTGGGTTCTCCTGCATTGGGTGCTTATGTATTTAGGATTATTGGCTCTTTTGTTCCACTGATCCCTTTACCATTATGTAATGCCCTTCTTTGTCTCTCTTGATCTTTGTTGGTTTAAAGTCTGTTTTATCAGAGACTAGGATGTCAACCCCTGCTGTTTTTTTGCTTCCCATTTGCTTAGTAAATATTACTCTATTCCTTTATTTTGAGCCTATGTGTGTCTTTGCATGTGACATGGGTGTCCGGAATACAGCACACCAATGGGTCTTGAATCTATCCAATTTGCCAGTCATTGTGTCTTTAACTGGGGCCTTGAGCCCATTTACATTGAAGGATAATATTGTTATGTGTGAATTTGATCCTGCCATTATGATGCTAGCTGGTGGTTTTTCCCATTAGTTGATGCAGTTTCTTCACAGTGTTGATGGTCTTTACAATTTGGTATGTTTTTGCAGTGGCTGGTACTGGTTGTTCCTTTCCATGTTTAGTGCTTCCTTCAGGAGATCTTGTAAGGCAGGCCTGGTGGTGACAAAATCTCTCAGCATTTGCTTGTCTGTAAAGGATTTTATTTCTCCTTCACTTATGAAGCTTGTTTTGGCTGTGTATGAAATTCTGGATTGAAGGTTCTTTTCTTTAAGAATGTTGAATATTGGCCCCCACTCTCTCCTGGCTTGTAGGGTTTCTGCTGAGAGATCCACTTTGAGTCCGATTGGCTTCCCTTTGTGGGTAACTGGACCTTTCTCTGTGGGTGCCCTTAGCATTTTTTCCTTCATTTCAACCCTGGTGAATCTGATGATTATGTGCCTTG
Organism: Cacajao melanocephalus; assembly: GCA_963573385.1. Lineage (NCBI taxonomy): Eukaryota > Metazoa > Chordata > Mammalia > Primates > Pitheciidae > Cacajao > Cacajao melanocephalus. The sequence goes on from CAUYLG010014358.1 coordinate 13,037, forward strand.
GGGTTGCTCTTCTTGAGGAATATCTTTGTGGTGGTCTCTGTATTTCCTGAATTTGAATGTTGGCCTGCTGTGTGAGGTTGGGGAAGTTCTACTGGATAATATCCTGAAGAGTGTTTTCCAACTTGGTTTCATTCTCCCCTTCACTGTCAGGTACAACAATCAAACATAGATTTGGTCTTTTCGTGTAATCCCATATTTCTTGGAGGCTGTGTTCATTTCTTTTCACTCTTTTTTCTATAATCTTGTCTTCTCACTTTATTTCATTGAGTTGATCTTCAGTCTCTGACATCCTTTCTTCCATTTGATCAATTCCACTCTTGAAACTTGTGTATGCTTCACAAAGTTCTCATGCTGTGTTTTTCAGCTCCATCAGGTCATTTATGTTCTTCTCTTATCTAGTTAATATTTTGTCTAACCTTTTTCAACGTTCTCAACTTCCTTACACTAGGATAGAACATGCTCCTTTAGCTCAGAGAGGTTTGTTATTACCCATCTTCTGAAGCCTGCTTCTGTCAATTCATCAAACTCATTCTCCATCCAGTTTTGTTTCCTTGCTAGCAAAGAGCTATGATCCCTTGGAGGAGAAGTGGCGTTCTTGTGTTTGCAATTTTCAGCCTTTTTGCACTGGTTTCTTCCCATCTTTGTGGATTTATTTACATTTGGTCTTTGAGGTCAGTGACCTTTGCATGGAGTCTCGTAGTGAATGTCCGTCCTTTTTGTTGATGTTGAAACTATGTCTTTCTGTTTCTTCGTTTTCCTTTTAACAGTCAGGCCCGTCTGCTGCAGGTCTGCTGGAGTTTGCTGGAGGTCTGTTCCATACCCTGCTTGCCTGGCAATCACCAGCAGAGGCTGCAGAACAGCAAAGATTACTGCTTGTTCTTTCCTATGGTTGCTTAGTCCCTGAGGGTTACCTGCCACATGCCAGCCAGAGCTCTTCTATATGAGGTGTCTGTCGGCCCCTACTAGCAGGTGTCTGTCTCCCAGTCATGATACACTTGAGGAGGCCATCTGTCCCTTATCAGAGCTTGAATGCTGTGCTGGGGATCCACTGATCTCTTCAGAGCTGCCAGACAGGGACGTTTAGGTTTGCTGAAACCCTACCCACAATCGTCCCTTTTCCCAGGTGTTCTGTCCCAGGAAGTTTGGGGCTTTATTTATAAGTCCCTTATGGGCTGCTGCACTTTTTTCAGAGATTCCCTGTCCAGCAAGGGCATCTAATGAGAGAGTCTGCCTGTGGCGGCTGAGCTGTGTTAGGCTCTGCCCAGTTCAAACTTTCCAGCAGCTTTGTTTACCTCCGAGGTTGAAACTGCCTGCTGGAGCCTCAGCAATGGCAGACGCCCCTCCCCTCATTGATATCCAAGGTCCCAGGTTGACCTCAGACTGCTGTACTGGCTGCAAGAATTTCAAGTCAGTGGATCGTTCATATTCTTTAATGATGTTTTGTCATTTAAAAAATTTTTGTATTTAAATTTTGTGCTTTTATTTTTGAAGCATTCTTTCATTTTGTAATTGATTAAGTTATAGACATTGCTGTTGTGAATGAAGCACTTCTTCCTGAATGGCATTCACTAATTGCAAAGGTTTTTTAAAAAAAATGTTTGTGTATTTGTTCTGCCTTTAGCAAGTTAACTAAACTTTATTGGTAATTCTAAACATGTTTCTATTTCATTTATTCTCTATAAACTTCTATTACTCATCTTTTCAGCAAAAAAATTTTTAATTCTTGCTCCATGTTTATCATAGATAGTTCCATTGTTTGTTTCATGCTCTGTCATATTGTCAAAAACTTCTAGAACAATGTTAACTTGTATTAGTATATGCTCATTGTTTCTCATTTAGAAGTCACATCTTGAATTGTTTCACTCTTATGTATGAATTTAACTAAATCAACATTATTTATCATGTTGAGAAAGTACATTCTATAGATGACATGGCATTTTGTTGACCATTCTTCTTCCAGTCTACCACCCTTTTCTGGTTTTGAAGGCCCAAGTTGTATGAATCATGGTGGTAGGCAGAGTCCCACCTCCTAGCAGAGAGAATAAATGGAGACATCTCACTTACTTTGCCCAAAAGCAGGAACTCATGACCTATAATCAGATGACCACATGTTCCATCCTAGATGCTGAATCTCTGTGACTGGCACAAAGTTGGAGGGCAGTGCACTGTAGTTCATGGTGGTAACAGTTAACAGCAACGACCCATCGACATCGAAAGATTCAAGGGCAGGTGGAGCACAAACTCAGTGCTGGGCATGGGAGAAACAAACCTTTGCACATCAGGTTTGTCATACAAGACAGTTAGCAATTCTTAACTCCCACTGGAACAAATGATTATGCCCTCTGGGTTGTCCCACTGTAGTATCTTTTTGTGATAAGAGGGAAATCTTAAAAAATATTTCTTAGAAACATTAAATATCTGTTAAAGAAATAGTCTGTTAGAGAAAGTAAATTAACCCAGCTAGCTGCCTATGCAATGTGATGATTTGAATATATCAACTTTTGATACTGATTATCATAAATTATGTCTTTTTAACTTATTAAAGGACTTGCATGAGTCTGTCTGTTATGTAGAGAAAAACCAAACAAACACATAAAAATCATGATGATCATAATTCTTTAGAAGATCGTTTTCTATTAGTTTCAGAGACCTCAGTGACATATGTTTTGTTTTTGTGCTCCAGGACTGTTTCACTGGTTTGTAATGTTGTTTTTAAGACATAAAATGCCACATCATTTTTGTATCTCATCTGAAATCGGCATTTTTGGCTTTCCCAAAGTAAGTATTAATAAGCAGTTGAGTTATGAAACCCCATGTCTCCCACTGGAGAGAAGAGACTAAGATCAAAAACACTGTCATATTGTTGATTCTGTTCCTAACTGAAATTATGTTCCAAGCACCAGGCAGAGCTGCTGCTCTTGAATTTTAATCATTGTCCTTTGCTTTAGATACTGGGTTCTCGTGGTTAACAGTAACTGCCGAGTCACAGCATCTGTTTATTTTGTATTGGGGTAGTGATCCCAATTTAAAATGTGATGCTTTCCCACTGTTTATGCATTGCCATAAGTCGTCTATCCAAGAGAACTTATCAAAATCACTGTTATTTATCACTTATTGTCAAGTACACCATCACTCACTAAACTGAAGATCTATTCCACATGAATAATTCAAACTGTATAACCCACATTTTGCCTGGCTTATAACTGACTACAGTTTCATTTGCTCTTATACAGCAATAATCATAGTGCAGGCATGCTTACCTTAGGAGTTCTGTAATGTCAGAGAGGTCCCAAGAATCCTATTTTATATGATACACCAAAATGTCCATTGGGATGAATAAAGAATGAACATTAGGGTCCATGGCTTAGCCAAAGATTCCAAATAATAATGAAAGACGCAAAACATGCTCCAGCATGCCAAGACCATGAACCCCAAGCCAGGCATCTACATTCATTGTGTTGAATTATATTATATGGCATCCTAATGATGCAGAAAGCCAGAGGGCATAGGAAGTAGACAATTAGTCTCAGGAACCAAGGCAGCAGAGCAACGTTGAAAGAAAGAATAGGCAAGGGGGGACCTCTATGGCAGTAATGAACAGGAAACTGTCACCAAGACTTTCTATGGGAACTTTCTTGTCCTTTAGAACTGACCAGAGCGTCAAGATTTTCAGGTTCTATTCTAGCAACTATCTTGGTGCAATGTTCAGGAAAAGAGGGAGAATGGTTTTGGTTAATAAGTCAGAGTAGGAGGTTACCAGTGTGAAAGGTCCTATTTCTACCCTGACTCTCCGGATTATATTTTTCTATTATTTCAGATACTGCATGTCTACTCTCTTGAACAGTGAAGGCATACCTGTCTAATTGCCACAAATCACCTAAAAATAAAAATTACATCAGTCATCAACAATTAATTAACTATACATTTTAACATTGCTAACATTATCAAACCTTCTCTGCCAGCTTTGACAGGTAAGCGCTGTCTTTGTATTGTGGTTAAATCCCCCATTTGCCATGCGAGGTAGATGCTCACTTCTCATTTGCCTACTACTGGGTTGTGTTTCAAGAATGGCATTCTTTTTCTGTTGAAAATTGCCTCTCTATACACTGGTTTGTCTTCAGATCACAAAAGTCTTTTGCCTGTTAAAACTGTACCTCTTCCAACTCAGCCCAGTGGCTTCTGCAGCAATCACCATGTTCACCCAGGATCTCAATGTTCTGGACTTAATAGGTTGCTGTAGGAGTGAGCACTGAACCCATGCAGGACACATACTGAATCTCCTCAAGATTTTCTCAACCACGAGCAAATAAGAAAGACAACTTCTGCATGCAAAAGCTTTGGGAAACTTCTAGGTGTGGAAAGAATGATGTTCATGTGCAAAGAGCACGTGGGATGGGAAATGAGATGGCAATCATCACATCCAAGTCTCTGGTTCAAGCTCTACCTAAGATTCACCTGCATCTTTTTATTTCCCTATGGTTTTGCTGCTCTGTGCATTTTGGGGAAGACCATAGTCAATACATATGACGTAACTATCACAATCAAGCTAATGAACATGTCCATTACCTGATACAGTTTTCATCTGTGTTTGTGTGTGTGGCGAGAGGCATGCTAGCCAGCCCATTGCTGTGGCCAGGCTTTGGCTGTGGTCTTGCACCAAGCGCCTCTGATCCCAGCCTTGTTCTGTGCCATGTTCTCCAGCCCTTCCCATCACTTATACAAGCTACATGCAAGTTGAGCTCCTTGGTCCTCTAGGCCCATGTGAGAGCACTCAGTTACCCACAGTCATTAACTGCTTCCAGAGAAATGTCTCCATCCAGGTAAGCAGGGGGAAGGAATGAAGGGCCACTGTGAGCACTGACCACCTGACCACATCTACCAAAGGGAGGGCTGTATGATGTCAAGCAGGATGCACTTTAAAATCCAGCATTCACAGAGCAGATTGCTGGCAAGATGCCCAAATAAGAACAAGTCCAGTCTGCAGCTCCTAGCGAGACTGATGCAGATGGAAGATGATTCCTGCATTTCCAACAGAGGTACTTGGTTCATCTCACTGCAATCGGTTGGACAGTTGGGACAGCCCATGGAGCGTGAGCTGAAGTAGGGTGGGGTCTTGTCTCACCCAGGAAGCACGATGGGTCTAGGGATTTCTCTTTCCTAGCCAAGGGAAGCTGCAACAGAGTGTATCAGGAGAAATGGTAGTGCACTTTTCCCATGGTCTTCACAACTCGCAGATCAGGAGATTCTCTCTGGTCCCTAGCTCGGCAGGTCCTACCTCCACAATCTAAGATCCACTGGCTTGAAATTCTCACTGCTAGCACAGCAGTCTCAGGTCAACCTGGGATGTGAGCTTGGTGTAGGTAGGGGCATCAGCCATTGCTGAGCCTTGAGTAGGGGTCCCACCTCCACAGTGTAAACAAAGCTGCCAGGAAATTCAAACTGAGTGGAGGCCACCTCACCTCCCTGGGTCAGAGCACCTAGGGGAAGGGGCAGCTGTGGTGCAAATTCAGCAGACTTACACATCCCTGCGTGACAGCTCTGAAGACAGCAATGGTTCTCCCAGCACAGTGCTCAAGCTCTGATAAGGGATGCACTGCCTCAAGTGGGTCCCTGATCCCCCACTGCAATGTGTAGCCAGACTGGGAGACACCTCTCAGTAGGGGCCAACAGACACTTCATACAGGAGAGCTATGGCTGGCATCTGGTGGGTGCCCCCCTGGAACAAAACTTCCAGAGGTAGGAACAGGCAGCAATCTTTGCTGTCCTGCAGCCTTCGCTGGTGATACCCAGGCAAACAGGGTCTGGAGTGGACTTCTAGCAATTCCTGCAGCAAAAGGGCCTGAGAGTTAGAAGGAAAACTAACACACAGAAAGGAATGGTATCAACATCACTAACATCGTAGACCAAAGGTAGATAAATCCAAAAAGATGGGGAGAAACCAGCAAAAAAAGGCTGAAAACTCTGAAAACCAAAATATCTCTTTTCCTTCGAAAGATTACAACTCTATGCCAGCAAGGGAACAAAACTAGACAGAGAATGAGTTTGACAGAAGTAGGCTTCAGAAGCTGGGTAATAACAAACTCCTCTGAGTTAAAGGAGCATGTTCTAACCCAATGCAAGGAAGCTAAGAACTTGGAAAAAAGGTTAAACAAATTGCTAGCTAGAATAACCAGCTTGGAGAAGAACATAAATAACCTGATGGAGCTGAAAAGCACAGCACAAGAACCGCATGAAGCATAGACAAATATCAGAGATTGAAGATCAACTCAATGAAATAAAGTGAGAAGACATGATTAGAGAAAAAATAGAGGAAAAAATGAACAAAGCCTCCAAGAAATATGGGATTATGTGAATAAGACCAAATCTATGTTTGATTGTTATACCTGAAAGTGAAGGGGAGACTGAAATCCAGTTGGAAAACTCTCTTCAGGATATTATCCAGCAGAACTTCTCCAACCTCGCACAGCAGGCCAACATTCAAATTCAGGAAATACAGAGACCACCACAAAGATATTCCTCAAGAAGAGCAACCCCAAGACATATAATCGTCAGATTCACCAGGGTTTAAATGAAGGAAAAATATTAAGGGCAACCACAGAGAAAGGTCCAGTTACCCACAAAGGGAAGCCCAACAGATTAACAGTGGATCTCTCAGTAGAAACCCTAGAAGCCAGGAGAGAGTGGAGGCCCATATTCAACATTCTTAAAGAAAAGAACCTTCAACTCAGAATTTCATATTCAGCCAAAATAAGCTTCCTAAGGGAAGGAGAAATGAAATCCTTTACAGACAAGCAAATGCTGAGAGATTTTTGTCACCACCAGGCCTGCCTTACAAGAGCACCTGAAGAAGGCAGTAAACATGGAAAAGAACAACTGGTACCAGCCACTGCAAAAACATACCAAATTGTAAAGACCATCAACACTATGAAGAAACTGCATCAACTAATGGGCAAAACAGCCAGCTAGCATCAAATGACAGGGTCAAATTCACATATAGCAATATTAACCTTAAATGTAACTGGGCTGAATTCCCCAAATAAAAGATACAGACAGGAAAACTGGATAAAGAGTCAAGACTCATCAGTGTGCTGTATTCAGGAGACCCATCTCACGTGCAGACATATATAGACTCAAAATAAAGGGATAAAGGCTTACCATGTGAATGGAAATTAAAAAAAAAAAAAGCAAGGGTTGCAATTCTAGTCGTCTCTGATAAAACAAACTTTAAACCAACAAACATCAAAAAAGACAAAGAAGGTGATTACATAATGGTAAAGTGATCAATGCAATAAGAAGAGCTAAGTATTCTAAATATATATGCACCCAATACAGCAGCATGTAGATTCATAAAACAAGTTCTTAAAGACCTAAAAAGATACTTAGACTCCCACACAATAATAGTGGGAGACTGTAACACCCCACTGTCAATATTAGATCAATGAGACAGAAAATTAACAAGGATATCCAGGACCTGAACTCAGCTGTGGACCAAGTGGACCTAATAGACATCTTCAGAATTCTCCACACTAAATCAACAGAATATACATTCTTCTCAGCACCACATTGCACTTACTCTAAAATTGAACACATAATTGGAAGGAAAACACTTCTCAGCCAATGCAAAAGAACGGAAATCCTAACAAACAGTCTCTCAGACCACAATGCAATCAAATTAGAACCCAGAATTAAGAAACTCACTCAAAACCACACAACTACATGGAAACTAAACAACCTGCTCCTTAATTACTATTGGGTAAATAACAAAATGAAGGCAGAAATGAAAATGTTCTTTGAAACCAATGAGAACAAAAACATGGCATACCAGAATCTCTGGGACACATTTAAAGCAGTATGTAGAGGGAAATGTATAGCACTAAATGCCCAGAAGAGAAAGCAGGAAAGATCTAAAATCGACACCCTATCATCACAATTTTAATAACTATGGAAGTAAGAGCAATTAAATTCAAAAGGTAGCAGAAGATAAGAAGTAACTAAGATCAGAGCAAAACTGAAGAAGATAGAGACACAAAAAACCCTTCAAAAAATAAATTAATCCAGGAGCTGTGTTTTTGAAAAGATCAACAAAATGTATAGATCACTAGCCAGATTAATAAAGAAGAAAACAAAGAAGAATCAAATACATGCAATAAAAAATGATAAAGGGGATATCACCACCAATCACACAGAAATACAAACTCCCATCAGAGAATACTATAAGCACATTTAAGCAAATAAATTTGATAATCTAGAAGGAAAAGAAAAATTCCTGGACACATAAGGCTTCCCAAGAATAAACCAGGAAGAAGTTGAATCCCTGAATAGACTAATAACAAGTTCTGAAATTGAGGCAGCAATTAATAGCCTACCAACCAAAAAAGTCCAAGATAAGATGAATTTACAGTCAAATACTAACAGAGGTTAAAAGACGAGCTGGTACCATTTCTTCTCAAATTATTCCAAACAACAGAAAAAGAGGAAATCCTCCTAACACATTTTAGATGCCCTCATCATCCTGATACCAATACCTGGCAGGGACAAAACAAAAAAAGAAAATTTTAGGCCAATATTCATGATTAACATCAATGTGAAGATCCTCAATAAAATACTGGCAAACAAAATCCAGCAGCTCATCAGAATCTCATCTACCACATTCAAGTTGGCTTCATCCCTGGGATGCACGGCTGGTTCAACATACGCAAATCCATAAATGTAATCCGTCACATAAACAGAACCAATGACAAAGACCACATAATTAACAGATGCAGAAAAGGCCTTCAACAAAATTTAGCACCCCTTCCTGCTAAAAACTCCCAATAAACTAGGTATTGATGGAACATATCTAAAATAATAAGAGCTATTTATAACAAACCCATAGCCAATATCATACTGAATGATCAAAAACTGGAAGCATTCCCTTTGAAAACCAACACAAGACAAAGATAACCTCTCTCACCACTCCTATTCAACATAGTATTGGAAGTTCTTGCCAGGACAGTCAGGCAAGAGAAAGAAATAAAGGGTATTCAAATAGGAAAAGAGAAAGTCAAATTGTCTCTGTTTGCAGATAGCATGACTGTATATTTAGAAAATCCCATTGTCTCAGACCAAACTCTCCTTAAGCAACTTCAGCAAAGTCTCAGGATACAAAGTCAAGTTGCAAAAATCACAAGCATTTCTATACACCAATAACAGACAAACAGAGAACCAAATCATGAGTGAATTAACATTCACAATTGCTACAAAGAGAATAAAATACCTAGGAATACAACTTACAAGGGATGTGAAGGACCTCTTCCAAAAGAACTACAAACCACTGTTTCAAGGAAATAAGAGAGGACACAAACAAATGGAAAAAAATTTCATGCTCATGGTTAGGAAGAATCAATATCGTGAAAACAGCCATACTGCACAAAGCAATTTATAGATTCCATGCTATTTCTATTTAACTACCATTAACTTTCTTCACAGAATTGGAAAAAAATACTTTAAATTTCATATAGAACCAAAAAGCCCACATAGCCAAGACAATCCTAAGCAAAAAGAACAAACCTGTAGGCATCACACTACCTGACTTCAAACTGTACTACAAGGCTACAGTAACCAAAACAGCATGGTACTGGTACCAAAACAGAGACATGGACCATTGGAACAGAACAGAGGCCTCAGAAATAACGCCACACATCTACAACCATCTTATTTTTGACAAACGTGATGAAAACAATGAGGAAAGGATTCCCCATTTAATAACTTGTGTTGGGAAAACTGGCTAGCTATACACAGAAAGCTGAAACTGGATTCCTTCCTTATACCTTATACAAAAAGTAACTCAAGATGAATTAAAGACTTAAACATACAACCTAAAACCATAAAAACCCTAGAAGGGAACCTAGGCAATCCCATTCAGGACATAGGCATGGACAAGGACTTCCTGACTAAAACATCAAAAGCAATGGCAACAAAAGCTAAAATTGACAAATGGGATCTAATTAAATTAAAGGGCTTCTACACAGCAAAAGAAACTATCAGAGTGAACAGGCAACCTACAGAATGAGAGAAAACTTTTGCCATCTATCCATCTGTAAAAGAGCTAATATCCAGAATCTACAAAGAATATACATTTACAAATAAAAAATGCATCAAAAAGTGGGCAAAGGATATGAACAGACACTTTTCAAAAGAAGACATTTATGAGGCCAACATATGAAAAAATGCTCATCATCACCAGTCATTAGAGAAATGCAAATCAAAACCACATTGAGATACCATCTCACGCCAGTTAGAATGGCGATCATTAAAAAATATGGAGACAACAGATGCTGGAGAGGATGTGGAGAAACAGGAACACTTTTACACTGTTGGTGGGAGTTTAAATTAGTTCAACCATTGTGGAAGACGGTGCTGCATTTCTTCAAAGATCTAGAAGTAGAAATACCATTTAGCCTGGCAA
>CAUYLG010014360.1:0-11547 GCA_963573385.1 Cacajao melanocephalus
GTCTCACTCTGCTGCCCTGGCTGGAGTGAAGTGGTGTGATCTTGGCTCACTGCAACCTCTGCCTCTCAGGTTCAAGCAATTCTCCCACCTCAGCCTCCTGAGTTGCTCGAATTACAGGTGCTTGCCACCATGACTGGCTACTTTTTGTATTTTTATTAGAGACAGGGTCTCACCATGTTGGTCAGGCTGCTCTCGAACTCCTGCCCTCAGGTGATCCACCTGCCTTGATTTCCCAAAGTGCTGGGATTATAGGCCTGAGCCACCACACCCAGCTGAAAAAAAATCTTTCTAATCACCACTACAAGTTCAGGAGGTCCTCAAGACCACCTTCAGTTTTAATAATTCATGATAAAAGCTTACAAAATTCAGCAACCCTGATTTATCATGATTTAGACTGTTCTGGCTACCATAACAAGACACCATCACTGGGTGGCCTAAAAAATAGAAATTTATTTCTCCATCTTATGGACACTAGGAAGTCCAAGATCAAAGTGCCAGCAAGATAGGTTTCATTCTGATGCCTTTTCTCTCTTACTTGTGTGCACAGAAAGAACTCAGGTCTCTCTTCCTCTTCTGATAAGGCCATTAATCCCATCATGGGGACCGCACCCTCATGAACTCATCTAAACCTAATGACCTCCACAAAGGCACCACCTTGATATTTTTTCACTGTGCAAAATATAAAGTTGGCACTTTTGGGAAGTTATTAAGTTCAGATTAGGGCTTAAACACATGAATTTTGTATTTAAGAATGTAAATTTGAATTTAAGAAAATATTGAATTAAAAAAATTTTTTTGAATGTAAGAATGTGAGTCTTAAGAATTAGGACTTAAATATATGAATTTCCAAAAATATATTAATTTTGGAACAACACACATATTCGGTGCCTGTCACCATGCCTGACTAATTTTTGTATTTTTAGTAGAGATGGGGTTTCACCATAACAACTCATGAATACAGTTTAATAGAAGGAAAGAACATATTGAAATAAGCAACAGGGAAGAATTCTTGGAAGATAGAGAAGTAGGAAAACAAAGAACCTTTTTTCCCTACTTAGACATCAGTTGCGCTAAAAAAATCTCACTGATAAAACTGTTTTGGAACTCTGGGGTATTTTTTTTTTTTTCTGAGACAAGGTCTCCCTCTGTCACCCAGATTGAGTGCAGTGGCACTATCTTGGCTCATTGATACCTCCACTTACCAGATTCAAGCAATTCTCCTGCCTCAGCCTGCTGAGTAGCTGGTATTACAGGCATGCACCACCACACCTAGCTAATTTTTGTTTGCATTTTCAGTAGAAACATGATTTCACCATATTGACTGGGCTGGTCTTGAACACCTGACCTTGTGATCCTCCAGCTTCAGCCTCCCTAAGTGCTGGAATTACAGGCATGAGCCTCCGAGCCTGGCCTCTGCAGTCTTTTTAAGGCTTGCAAATTCCAGGGGAAGTCTTGGAGGATAAATTGCCATTAATGTCAGTCAATTTTAGCTCTCATCTTAGCATCAGCTATGCATGGAAATAATGAGAAACAAAAATGCTACACAGCCTTTAGAAAACAAATGGTAAAATGACAAAAGTAAATCCCCTCTTACCAGTTATTATTTTAAATGTAAATGGATTAAATTCTTTGTTCAAAGGCAGATTGGCAGAATTAAGTCTAAAATGATTCTCATGTATACGGTCTAAAGGAAATTCACTTTGAATCCAAAGACACAAAGAGGTTGAAAGTGAATGAATGAAAAAGGTATTCCATGGAAACAGAAGCCAAAAGAGAGCAGTGGGCATCAGACAAAACAGACATTACATCAAAAAGGCATTTACATACCAAATATCAAATGATCAGGCTGAGTGCCCTGGCTCACACCTCTAATGCCAGCCCTTTGGGAGGACGAGGTGGGTGGATCACAAGGTCAGGAGTTCGAGACCAGCTTGGCCAACATGGAGAAATCCCATCTCTACCAAAAATACAAAAATTGACTGGGTGTGGTGGTGGGCACCTGTAATTCCAGCTACTTGGGAGGCTAAGACAAGGTGGGAGAATCTCTTGAACTCAGGAGGTAGAGGTTGCAGTGAGAAAAGATCATACCATTGCACTTGGGTAACAAGAATGAAAATTGTCTCAAACAAAAAAAAAATCAAAATTGATTAACACTAACAAAATAGAAGAGATAAATATACAAATAACAGTTGCAAACTTATTATTAATAATAATTTTTTTGAGATAGAATTTTGTTCTTGTTGCCCAAGCTAGAGTGTAGTGGCCTAATCTTGGTTTAATGCAACCTCCACCTCCTGGGCTGAAGTGATTCTCCAGCCTCAGCCTCCCAGGTGCCTGAGATTACAGGCACCTGCCACCATGTCTGGCTGATGTTTGTATTTTTAGAAGAGATGGGATTTTGCCATGTTGGCTAGGCTGGTCTCAAACTCCTGACCTCAGGTGATCTGTCCACCTTGGCCTCCCAAATTGCTGGGATTATACACATGAGCCACCTCACCTGACCACTTCCCTGTATAATCTTACTTCTGTCTTCAGAGAGAAATGAAAAAAAACTTTTTCTTTTTTTTTTTCCTTGCAACTCCAGCTGTTGCAAAAAAAACTTTTTCAAGTGAATTTATAGATAATTGGCAGGTATTTATATTAACAAAATATATGTTTTATATATTTTTTACACTACATTTACCATGTGTGACTGTATTCAAAGTGCTTTAACTCATGAAAATTCATTTAGTCCTCATATATCTAAAAAGTAAGTTGAACTGTTATTGACCCATCCCTCCTTTTTATTTACCTAGATGAGAAGGCAGAAAAGATAACTGTTAAGGTCATACAAGATGGAAGAGGACAGAGCATGGGTTTGAACTCCTGGAAGCCTGGTTCTAAAGTGAAGCATTTACCACCACTCTTTACTTTCTTCCTCTAACCTGCGGAAGTACACAGGCACACATACGTGTACACACACACATATACACATACATACATACTTCAAACTACCTGCAAAAAGTCTGTCATGTGTCCTTGCAGACCTTATATATATACATGTATTGACAGGAAGGAGAGTAGTCTGCTAAATCCAGATGGAATAGACACAGAGCATGGCTACAAAGCATCTTAGAATGTGACAGGCTTGAAAAATATTCCTTGGCTGATGATTGATAAACTCAGCACAGTCTCAGTGGATGGGTACGGGTGAAAGCCAGATTGCTTCTGAACTCTTCTTATAGGGAAGAAGAAAATTCTTAAGAGCAACTGCTCCAGAAAAATAATTAAATTACATCTCTTCAGGTTAATTAGCATCTAGCAGGTGGATCCTATCCTGTTAAATTATGCTGTACCCAATGAGGTATAGTCAGCCTTGCAGGATTCAGTGTCATATCGAAGGGGTTCCTATATTAAGTATTTATGTATATATGTATGTATTTATTTATTTACTTGGGACCTCCACACATCACCCACCTCGGCCTCCCAAAGTGCTGGGACTATAGGCAACAGCAACCATGCCTGGTCTCTTAAGTAATTTTTTTTTTTCTTTTAATTTTACTTCATGTTCTGGAATACATGTGCAGAATGTGCAAATTTGTTACATAGGTGTATATGCGCCATGGTGGTTTGCTGCACTTATCAACCCATCATCTACTTTATAAGCCCCTTGTGTATTCGGTATTTGTCCTAATGCTCTCCATCCCTTCACCCCCAAACCCCAACAGGCCCTCAGGTGTGTTGTTCCTCTCTGTATCCTTGTATTCTCACTGTTTAACTCCCACTAATATGAGTGAGAACATGCAGTGTTTGGTTTTCTGTTCCTGTGTTAGTTTGCTGAGAATGATGGCTCCCAGCTTCTTCTGTGTCCCTGCAAATGACATGATCTCATTCTTTTTTTTTTTTTTGGCTGCATAGTATTTCATAGTGTAAATGTTCCACATTTTCTTTTTCCAGTCTATCACTGATGAGCACATGGGTTGATTCCAAGTCTTTGCTATAGTCAGTAGTGCTGCATTAGATATACATATGTATGTGTCTTTATAATAGAAAGATTTATAATTCTTTGGGTATCTATCTATATATATATATATAAAGACAGGGTTTCACCATGTTGGTCAGGCTGGTCTTGAACTCCCGACCTCAGGTGATCCGCCCGCCTTGGCCTCCAAAGTGCTTGGATTACAGGCGTGAGCCACTGCGCCCAGCCCTTTGGGTATCTTAAGTAATTTTTCTGTCACATACTGTGACAGGTAAAGAAACCACTGTGACTGGCTGCATCGTTTCAATTTAAAATATATAATATAAAGGCTGGGCATGGTGGCTCATGCCTGTAAGTAATCACAGCACTTTGGGAGGCTGAGGCAGGTGGATCACTTTAGCACAGGAGTTTGAGATCAGTCTGGCCAACACAGTGAAACCCCTGTCTGTAGCAAAAACACAAAAACAGGCCAGACGTGGTGGCTCACACCTGTAATCCAAGCACTTTGGAGGCCAAGGCGGGTGGATCACCTGAGGTCCAGAGTTCAAGACCAGCCTGACAAACATGGTGAAATCCTGTCTTTTATTTAAAAAAAAAAAACAAAAAACAAAACACACACACACACACACAAAAACAGCTGGGCATAGTGGTGCAAATCTGTAATCCCGGTTACTCAGTAGGCTAATGCAGGAGAATCACTGTAACACAGGAGGCTGAACCCGGGAGGTGGAGTTTGCAGTGATCCAGGATGGTGCCATTGCACTCCAGCATGGGGGAAAATAACAAATAAATAAATAAACTATGCACTCACCCACTGCAAAGTAATATGGGGGAAGCTTCTGCTCCTAGAATCTCTTTTTCTTTCTTTGTCATGAGCCACTGGAATTTCAAAACGTTGACCATCCAGGACTTTTCTTTATCTGTTGATTGTCTAGGTCACACCTCTATTCAACTGTCTACCACACACCCTTTCTAGGATCTAATAAAGGCACCAACAGATCTTTTTCCTGAATTGTAAACAGTCATTATTTCACAATTCCAATCTGATTACGTCAGGTTTAAAATCCTTCACTGGCTTTTCTTTGCATTTGACAAAAACCAAAATCCTCAACTTTGCCTAAAGTTCCTTGCAGCATTGATTCTTGCCTATCTCATAACCCTCACAAAAGCCATTTTCCATCTTTTCTACTTCTTGCAACTCCCCACGTTTTAGTGTCAGCCAAATGACCTCGTTCAGTTCCTCTTCGACCAAGTTTTTAAAAGTTACCATTTCTGGCTGGACAGTATGGCTCACGGCTGTAATCCTAGCACTTTGGGAGGCTGAGGCAGGTGGATTGCCTGAGCTCAGGAGTTCAAGACCTGCCTGGGCAACAAGGTGAAACCCCATCTCTACTTAAATAAATAAATAAAATAAATAAATAAATAAATAAAAACAGCTGGGGATGGCAGCGTGTGCCTGTAGTCCCAGCTACTCAGGAGGCTGAGGCAGGAAAATTGCTTGAAGCCGGGAAGCAGAGATTTCAGTGAACTGAGATCGCACCACTACAATCAGCCTGAGCAAAAGAGCAAGACTCTGGCTCAAAAAAGATATATATTAATAAAGCATTTTTTTGCACAGGCAGTGTCTGGCTATGTTACCCAGGCATATCCTGAATTCCTGGCATCAAGCGATCCTTCCACCTCTGCCTCTGAAGGGGCTTGGATTACAGGTGTGCACCACCATGCCCGGCCTGTACTAAATTTTTTTTTTTTTTAAGATGGGGTTTCACCATGATGGCCAGGCTGGTCTTGAACTCCTGATCTCAGGTGATCCGTCTGCCTCAGCCTCCCAAAGTGCTGGGGGTACAGGCCTGAGCTACCTCACCCGGCTCTGTACTAAATTCTTTAATGTTGAGAGGCTCCACATTAGCTCTTCTTTCAGCCTTGAAGACTTTGACCATGGAATTTGTCCAACGAATGTCTCTTCATCCCTCAAATTCCAACTGAAATGTCACTTCCTGAGGTGAACCTGAGTTGGTAGGGTGGGGCACAGTCCCACAGGGTGTGTGAGATCCACCCAGTCAGCCACTGTGATGCAAACTGATCCACAGGGATGTCTGTTCCTCTTTCAAGGGTAGAGGATACTCAACGACTCCACCCTGCGACCCCAGGCTATAGGAAGCACTTGACCCTACAAAGCACTCCACTCCCTCACCATCTGGGAGGGGACGCTGTGCTGGTGAAGCTTTTAACCAGCTTGCAGCCTAACTTGGACCCTCAAGTTTGCTCATATGAATAAAAAATGGTAAGAATCTGAAAAGATAGCCAGGGGACTTAAATGCCAGTTGGGACCAACTGGGCCCTGATCACGGAGGACGTCGCCCCAGCTCACACAAGCTTCACACTGTCCCTGCACCCAGGGTCACAGAGCATGCGCAGGCCCTCCCCTCCCACTTCTGGAGGACTCTCCAACCACCGCACAGGCTGAGACCCAGGCAGGAAGCCGTGCACTTGGTGGGGGTGGGGTCTGAGTTCTTCCTCGCGGGTCCTGAGTCCTGCGAGGGTCACTGATCCGTCTGCTCCAGGTGAGCTGGGAAGGCCACAGGAAAGAACCAGGAGGGCCTCACTAGGAGGCTTTACAGGGTAGGGGCTTCTTGAACATTCTCTGTGCCTAAACCTCTGAGTGGCAGCCTGCCAACAACTGGATCGCCTTAGTCTCTGGCGAAGGTCTCGTGAAAAATTCAAGATTGTGGAGTTAGAATGGGGGTGGTGGGCCTGCATCAATTAAGCTTTAAATGTTATGATCTGAATTAGGGTTTATGAAGTGGCCATGTTATTTTCAAAGAATTAATGTAGGTGTTTGGGTGTGGGGGTGGGGACTTAAGGGAGCGAAATGGTAGCTTCCTGTTGAGAACCCACCAGCCTACATCATCTGCACCCCTCAACTATGGAAGCATCCTTTACTCCTCAAAAGGGTCACACATGTATGAATTATCATTTCACCATTGTAGATGGTGAATTATCATTTCACCTAACATGCTTTAGGTGCAGGCACGTTCAGAATCATCCAATATGACGATGGTTGCAACTGAGATCTTGGAATCTACCGTAGGTTTTGTTGATTCCTCAGACAAGCTAGATACATTCTTCCACCAAGAAGCTTGCTGCCTAGTGAGGGATTTTTGCACGTTAGGTAAAGAATTGCAGAGTAGCTGTAAAATCACATTAGCAAAAAAGTTGGACTAGATCTTAGTGGATCTTTTTGCTTTGTTTTCCTTCACAAAGTACAGTCTGCCGGCCAGCAGCATCATCTGGAAACTTAGGGAAAAAACCAGATCTACCGAACCAGAAACTGGGGAAGTGGCCCAGGCAATCTTTTACCAGCACCTCCAGGTGATTATAATGCAAGGTAAGGTTTGACAACTGCTTCCATAAAGTAATAAAAGACCAGTGGAATGTTTTCAGTTGCAAGATGAAAGAATTATATTTCTATTTGAAAAGATCAATTTAGCTACAGAATTAGGAAATTGGAGGCACCATTGTGTATGCAGGAAAGAGACCTAAGTGGCTTAACTAGGGTGGTGATCCTGCCTACAGAGCTGTTTAATGTCCTGACTTTAAATAGTAGAGAAGACTGCTTTGTGTGTGTGCTTGGGGGAAGGGGGGCGGCACAGTGATACCTGGAGTAAGGACTTCTTCTGTCCTTTGCACTGTGTGAGAGTCCTTTTTTTGTATATGTTTTCTTTTCTTCCTTTTTTTCTTTCTTTTCTGTTTTTTTTTTTTTTTTTTTAAACAGAGTTTTGCTCTTGTTGCCCAAGCTGAAGTGCAATGGCGTGATCTCTGCTCACCGCAACCTCTACTTCCCCAGTTCAAGAGATTCTCCTGCCTCAGCCTTGGGAGTAGTTGGGATTACAGCCACCATGCCCGGCTAATTTTTTTCTATTTTTTAATAGAAATGGGGTTTCACCAGACGGGCGTGATGGCTCATGCTTCTAATGCCAGTACTTTGGGAGGTCAAGGTGGGTGGATCACGAGGTCAGAAGATGGAAACCATCTTGGCCAACATGGTGAAACTGCGTCTCTACTAAAAATACAAAAATTAGCAGGGTGTTGTGTCACGTGCCTGTAGTCCCAGCTACTCCATAGGCTGTGGAAGGAGAATTGCTTGAATCCAGGAGTTAGAGGTTGCAGTGAGCTGAGATAGTGCCACTGCACCCCAGACTGGTGACAGAGCATGACTGTGTCAAAAAAAAAAAAAAAAAGAAAAGAAAAGAAAAGAAAGCAAGAAAGAAAGAAAAGAAAAGGAGTCTCACCATGTTAGCCAGGCGGGTCTCGAGCTCCTAACCTCAGGTGATCTGCCCACCTCGGCATCCCTAAGTGCTGGGATTACAGGATTGAGCTACTGCTCCCCGGCCGTTTTCTCAAAACTATATATTTTCTTTTGATTTTATAATTTTTTCCAATGATGCTTTGCAGTTTACTATGTGACATTGGGCAAGATTTTTTTTTTTTTTTTGAGACGGAGTCTTGCTTTGTCACCCAGGCTAGAGTACAGTGGCAGGATCTCGGCTCACTGCAATCTCTGCAGCCCAGGCTCAAGTGATTCTCCTGCCTTAGTCTCCCAAGTAGCTGGGAATACTGGCACCCATCACCACACCCAGCTAATTTTTGTATTTTCAGTAGAGACGGGGATTCACCATCTTGGCCAGGCTGATCGTACAGAACTCATGATCCACCCGCCTCTGCCTCCCAAAGTTTTGGGGTTACAGGTATATATATATATGAATTACAGTATACATATATATATATATTAAGGAAAGTTTCGCTCTTGTCACCCAGGCTGGAGTACAATGGTGCGATCTCAGCGCACTGAGACCTCCGCCTCCCAGGTTTCACTGATTCTCTTGCCTCAGCCTCCCAAGTACCAGGGACTACAGGCAAGCCATCATGCCTGGCTAATTTTAGTATTTTTAGTAGAGACAGGGTTTCACTATATTGTCTAGGCTGGTCTTGAACACCTGACCTCAGGTTATCCCTCTGCCATGGCCTCCAAAAGTGCTGGGATTACAAGTATAAGCCACCACACCTGGACATGAAGGATTCTTAAAACTTCTAAAGCCTCAATTTTTCCAATCTCTGAACACCCTATGCAACCTCATCCCTTTACCGTGCACTTTCAAACTTTGTTGTTCTGCTCAAAAGTACCCATTTGAAAGCATTCAGCAAGTATTGGGAGTCACCATAGCCACACTTAGTGTGGGCAGGTGAGAAAAGCGATTTGTAACAGACAGTATTCTTTACATTTGTTTTCTTTACTTCTGTAGAAATGGGATTTTGTAAAGATGGGATTTTTCCATGTTGCTCAGGGTGGTCTTAAACTCCTGGACTCAAGCGATCTGCCCACCTTGGCCTCCCGAAGTTCTGGGATTATAGGCCTGAGCCACCATTCCTGGCCATTAGTCCATATGAATGCTCATGACCAGTGGATGGAGAGTCTGTATCCCAGGAATATGTATTTTCAGTTCCTTCCAAAGTTGATTGCATTAGTGGATGCTGAACTTGTAGATATGGAGGGCTATTTAAAATAAAGGATGTATTTTAAAATTTGGAAACTTCTGTTTTATTCCACAATTAGTATAAGAAAATTTTCTGAAGCACACCATTAATACGGTGAGCCTTTGGAAGTTACTACCTTTACTAATCATTTGAGGATTAACAATCTTATAAGACATAACAGCTTTTAGGTTGAAATATCAATGTGGTTTTTTATTGAGATGGAGCCTTGCTCTGTTGCCCAGGCTGGAGTGCAGTGGCAAGATCTCCACTCACTGCAAACTCTCTCTTCCAAGTTCAAGTGATTTTTCTGCCTCAGCCTTCCAAGTAGCGGAAATTACAGGCATGCACCACTATTGCCAACTAATTTTTTTCTTTTCTTTTTTTTTTAAGAGAAGGGATTTCACCATGTTGGCCAGGATGGTCTCGATCTCTTGACCTTGTGATCCGCCTGCCTCAGCCTCCCAAAGTGCTGGGATTACAGGCATGAGCCACCGTGCCTGGCCTAAAATATTTTCTTCTTTTTTTTTTTTGAGATGGAGGGTTTTTTTTTTTGTTTTTTTTTTTGGCTCTTTTGCCCAGGCTGGAATGCAATGGTGTGATCGTGGCTCACTGCAACCTCCATCTCCCGGGTTCAAGCAGTTTTCCTGCCTCATCCTCCCTAGTAGCTGGGATTACAAATGCCCACTACCAGACGTGGCTAATTTTTGTATTTTTGGTGGAGAAGAGGTTTCACCGTGTTGCTCAGGATGATCTCGAACTCTTGACCTCAAGTGATCCACCCACTTTGGCCTCCCAAAGTGTTAGAATTACAGGCTTGAGCCATCACACCTGGCCGACGCCAGCTAATTTTTGTATTTTCAGGAGAGACGGGGTTTTACCATGTTGACCACACAGGTCTCGAACTCCCGACCTCAAGTGATCCACTGCCTTGGCCTCCCAAAATGCTGGGATTACAGGTGTGAGCCATCACACCTGGCCCAATATGCTTTGTGTGTTTGTTTTGAGACAGTCTCTCTCTCTGACACCGAGGCTGGAGTACAGTGGTGCGATCATGGCTCACTGCAACCTCCACCTTCTGGGTTGAAATGATTCTCCTACCTCAGCCTCCTGAGTAGCTAGGCTTACAGGTGTGCACCACCATGCCCCGTTAATGTTTTTGTATTTTTTGAAGACACGGGGTTTCCCCGTGTTGGTCAGGCAGGTCTCAAACTCCTGACCTCATGATCTGCCCACCTTGGCTTCCCAAAGTGCTGGAATTAAAGGCGTGATCCACCACACCTGGGCAATGTGCTTTATATGTAAGTAAATAGAGATATCTCTATATATGCATGTATTGCATGTAATAAATAAAGTACGCTAGATAAGGTGGCTCATGCCTGTAATAGAAATATGTGGATTTAGCTAAATTTGTATGACCTCTTGAGAGATTTTCTGAGATAGTCTTATAACACTTTTTACTGTACATGTGTTAAATGCCAAGGACTGTGACAAATGTTTTACATAATTCATTTATGCTTAAAACCTGAGATAGTAATATTTCCTACTTTCTGAAAAGTGAAACTCAGAAATTAACTTGACCAAGTACATGTAGGGAGCAAAGTGTTAGAGCTGGATGAAAACCCAATTCTGTTAGGTATTGTTAGCTCTCAATTTGTATGTTATCTGTTTTCACCATTGTAGTGTTGGACCAATAAGTGCATTATTCCCTGTTAAAATATTTTTGGGAGACATTATTAAGTATGAACAACTGAGCATATCAAATATGAAAGATGTAACGTGGTTTCGTATAGAGAGATGCATAGGCTATTGTGGGAGTGTAAGGAAGGAGTGCTACAACTTAATGATTATCATGCCAGTGGCTATGCCAATCAGTGTAATGATGGATAAGCGTGTTCAAATTCTTGTGGACTCGGCTTTTACAGCTCTAATTGAGGGTAATAATTCCTAACTGATGGAGTTGTTCTGATGGGTTGGTTGAACCTGTGACTGTATGGAAGATCCTTAGCATAGTACCTGACATATAATAAATTATCCTTGAGAACATGTCACTT